>JARSSU010038667.1:0-10330 GCA_029619165.1 Eurosta solidaginis
GAAAAATTAATAATTAATTAATAATAAAAAAAATAATAATTTATATATCTATATATATATATATATATATATATATATATATATATATATATATATATATATATATATATATGTATGTGTATATATATGCATATATGTACCTACCTGGGTAAATATAAGATGCTAGACATTCTCTAAATCGCATTAAATTAGCTAATATTTTAATTAACATTAAAATAAAATTTAATAAAATAATAAAAATTATAATTAATAATAATTAAAATGAGATAAGATAAAATAAAAGTAAATACAATACAATAAAATTAAACTAAATATAACAAACATAAAATAAACTATAATAAAATAAGGTTTAATAAAATAGTAGAGATTATAAAACAATAGATTAAAAGTAAAATAAAATTTTTAATTAATCTAAATCAAATTAAAATAAAATAAGATTGAATTAAAATAGGTAAATAAATAAAATAAATAAATACGATAAATGAATAAATTAAATAAAATACGTAGCTACAACAAATACGGTCAATAAAGTATTCAATTTATTCTGAAAACAGATAAAACTTTTCGTCCTTATTTTACTTTGACAACAATGTTAAATGATACAAATAAAATCAGTAAAATTTCTACGACACTGGACTGTAGAGGTTAGAGTATGGCGTAAAATTTTAACTGACACTGCCCCTATATCTTATATTATTTTGACATATTGATAAAATTTTGTAATATCTCGTTGAAAGGAAATTTCAAAGGATGGATTTCTTGCAAAATCTTTTTTTATCTTTTCATGAATTTGTTAGTTTATAGGCTGGGAAATTTAAAAATAAATGTAGTACTCTGTAAACAATTTATTTCATTTAGAAACTAAGAGCATACTCCCTAAATTTATAAAAACTTCAACCCTTCATCAAATCCTTTTGTCAATAAAAATATTTTTTTGCTTGTATGTTAGGCATATTATATAACAATTGCGCTTAATCATAAGTTACTCGCATAATGAATTGTGAATAAATTGTATTCTAAAATGGGAATGCTGATGTCTCCGTTTATTTAGAAGGCACATAAGGGGCTACCGAAATTTAAGTGCGTCGGTGGCCATGGATTTTGAGGGTGGGGATAATGCACCGGGCGTCGCAACAACACCCCGCGGCGCCCCCATGTATATTCGGTCTGTTTATTTTTTTCTCCCCTTTCCAGCTTATTTTTAGTATTTAATATTTTTGTTTAAGCCAAAGTAACCGGTCATTTCCGGTTCGTTAAACTTCTTTTGCGTTTGCCCTTTTGATGTTTTTTTACTTTTTTTTTGAATTTGGAATTTGAATGTTAAACGGTCTGTCTGTGACATCCACTTCGATCGGATGTTGTTTTATTTTGTGTTATAAGCGTTTTGAGTCGGCTCTGCGCTTCTGTCAGTTTTTTTTAAAGCATGATAGGATTTTTTTCTGCTTATGTTGCAGGACAACAGGGTTGGCAAGAACCCCGCCCATCCGACATGACTAGCCACAGAGCACCACTAGATTATGCCGACTGCCTTCCTTGCTGCTCCACTAAAAGATGCGTTTCCATAACAATTGAGTATCGATCGAAATATCTCACCACTAAAACAAGTATTTTTCTGATAAGTCCGTTGTTTCATCAAAAATTAATGACAATGTGTTTGCCCGAAAATTCAACACTTCCTTTTAATGCCTCGCCTAAATTATCTCCCAGGTGAAATGTTATTGTTCTGCTACATTTTATTGATTGAGAAATTTTCGTGGTAAGAATTGGAGTTGGCAAATATTCGTGTACCTGTGATTTTGTCACAGCTACTGCTATATCACAGTGCATTTCAGCGATAGCTTACAAGGAATGTTCGTAACTGATTCCCTGTGACAGCATTTATTTCCCGTTACCAATCACAGACTCAAACATAGCTCTCATCACAGAAACAAAATGCTTCTATGCTATGAACCAATACAATGAACAAGTTACTTAAGCTGCGACTGAATAACAGTATATGTCCCAAAAAATTACGCAGAGTTTATTATTCGCAACACAATCCGTGATTCATGTTGGCGTGGTTGTTGTTTCGTCGCAGTCACAGTCACGGGTAAAACCCGCTGCGACTGAGAGGTCACAATCACAGATAACATTGTTCTTCAAAAATCACGGGGTCGGCCAACATTAGTAAAAATTCCATTGAAGTAAATTAAAAATTATATGTGGGTAATAGATTTGCGGCAAATTTTTTTAGCATTGTTTTGAATTTTTTTTTCAGTGGAAAAGAAATAAAAGTACCAAAACCGTTCTGAAAAAGAACCAAAATTGGGAAAAAGGGACCAGCGGACCATATAGGGTTGGAAGGGCCATTATGACAATCGACTAAAGTGGACGAAATTGCTTTAAAAACGCTTGGAATTGTTAAAATAAAGTTAAAAAAATAAAAAATGATAAAAAATTTAATATAAATAAAATATTCTTCTAATAACAACAAACACCCTTATATATTCTATATATACATCAATTGGTAAGGATTATTTCACTTTAAAATTTAAGCTAAATAATCTAAAGTTTTTTTTGAAACTGAGTCGAGAACTGTGCGTGTGAATGTGCGAATTTTCAGACATCAGCTGCTAGTTGCGCTACTTGGTAAGATTTACAATGCCCTTGACATAGTACAGGTTTACAAGTATGATATGTGTGAGAAGGAAACACTTCCTTCCTCTTTCTAACACACTGCCGTTTGACACTTCGGTCAGTGTCAAACTATTGTGGAACTCAGTGGAACTTGCGTGGAGCATGCGTTTGACACTGAACGAAGTGTCAAAATTACAGGGGTTGCCGTCGTGGAAAGCGACGCAAGGAAACAAAACAAGGAGGGGGTTGCTGTGATGGTACATTTTTTTGAACGAATTTAGTATGAAAATGTAGTGGACCTATATGGGTCCTACAGAAAATTATACAAAAGTCTTGAATTGGGGTATCTGAGGACGCGCAGTTATTCCAGTATTAAGAATACAAACACGGGTGCCAAACTTTTCTACCCGTTCAAAAGTTCTCAGTGAAAAACAGTTTGAAACTGCAATAACCAGTCCAAAAATGTGGAAAGAGAAATGAAAAAAACGCCATTTGTCCTGTAATCAATAGTATAAAGGCGAAACAATATTCGAATTATTGGAAGCGAGGCAAAAACGCGTCTATTAATACCTCCCCCGACAGTTTTGGTCGTGTGTTAGTAATCGTCCCCGTTAAAAAAGTATCATGTTAATTAAATTGTTCAAAACATACAAGAACAACAACAGAGATGTAATTAAATGCTCGTTTGGAAGTAAATAAGGATATTTCTTTGTAATTTTACAATAAAAATTTGTACGCAGTTTTCGTTAGCAGCTACTACACTTTTCTTGGACCTAAGAAGTACAACAGTGCCAAATAGCATCCACACAAGAAACGAACAAGAACAAGCACTTTATCAGGTGAGCGTGGCTGTGTTTGTGCGTGCTGCTACATATCCTACTTGTAAACCACAAATCACAGAAGAAGATTGCGCATTGCGCATGTAAACATTAGATCAGCTATTTTTTAAGACGTATGAATTGACTCTTTTCCTTTAGTTCTTATTTTTCCCGCTCTTTTTTTATTCGTCCAAGAGTCAATTATGACGTCGATGCGCAGAACGAAGCAATTTTGGACTCATGAATGCGCAATCTAGATTTGTGAATTGTGGTTGTAGATCTTTACAATGCCCCTTGATTTGCGAGCTAGTGTAGGTATTATCGATTCCTTTTCAATCTATTTGGTGCGTTAAGTTGAATTCTATCTGTTCTAGATTTTCTTTAGTTATCGAAAAGTTAGTTGGCGATCTCTAGAATTTGTGCAAAGAAGAAGTTTTAATTTGTATTGATTAAATATAGTATTTTATAAGAAATCAATGCATTCTTTTATTATTAGGGAATAAATAACCCTACAATTGGTGACCCCGACGTGATCCCTACAATTGGTGACTCCTACAATTGGTAAGCAGGCAAAATCGTTATACAAGCGCAAATTCTAAAAGTTGGCAGAATAGTCAGCAATCACGCAACAACCATTGACACAAAGCAAATTTTGGACCGTTCCGCAGCTTTCTGCACACGCCGTAGTAGTAAAATAAGTATCAATTTATAAAAATTTACAATAAATCATCATGCCACAACTCAATGCTGCAGATGAAACTTCCAACACAGGAAACAATTCCGCATCAAATGCAAGCGGCCCAAAACACATAGTTGTACGATTGCATAAGTTACCCGAATTCTTCCCAGATGACCCAGAAACTTGGTTCGAGAAATTGGAATCAATTTTTCACCTCAACAATATCAGAAGCGAAAATACAAAATTTCATTATGTTTTTGGTTTTGCTCCACCTGAAGTCAATCCATACGCAACTAGTGTAAATAAATAAACCATACCGGAGGGCAAAACCAAGTACCCGGTGCTACGTGAAAGAATCATTCGAGCTTTTTCTAGCTCCGAGGAAACGAAACTACGCAAACTTTTCAAGGGTCAAATGTTGGGAAATCGAAAGCTTACACAAATTTTAATGATTTTAAGAAATGCTGCTTCAGGCAGTTGCAACAACACGGTCTTAAAATATCTTTTTTAGAACACCTGCCAGATTCCGTACGAGCCATTCTCGCTGAAGACATTCGACATTAATAGCCGACAAAATTATGGAAAATCAAACCCCATCAAACGTCTTTGAAATAAAATAAGGCCACCGTTCGTCGAAGATGTATCGGCTTTAACCACCAAAGTTGAGGAACTTGCTTCTGCAGTCAAATCCATTCAAAGCTATCGTAAAAGTTCAAGAGCCCGCAGTAGGAGCACTGATAATAAGCAAGGAAAGGATACTGCTAATTCACGAAGACACAACCCATCAATCTGTTTCTTTCACAACAAGTTTGGCAGAAAAACAAAAAAGTATATCAATCAATGTCAAATGGCTGAGGAAGTTAAATCGGAAAACTAAAGAAACCATCACGTGTTCAGGCGGCACTTGGTTAAAAGCTACAAAACCGTCTGATAATAGTTGACACACGGTCCGGCTCAATGTTTCTTGTAGATACCGGCGCTGAACTTTCTCTTCTTCCAGCTTCATACTCAGTCAAAAAAACTCAAAGTAATTTCAAACTTTATGCAGCTAATAATACTACAATTCCTACGTACGGTGACAAGTGGCTTGTTCTTGATCTCGGACTTTGTCGGCCAATCGAGTGGACATTTTGTATCGCCGCTGTACCCTATGCAATTATAGGTGCTGATCTCCTTTTGCACTACAACTTAATCATTGATCTTAAAAGCCAACTTCTCATTGACAAGGCTATTAAGCTAACGTCAAGAGGTCTCACTAGCCATACAGAGCAATTTAAAATTTCTACAATCAACCACAGTAGCAACGAGTTTATTAAAATTTTAAAAAGATTTTGGGGAATCAGTTGTATATCGCAAATTCATCCATCTAACAAGTGGAAAGTCGAGCATTTCATTCCGACTAAGGTGCTCCTGTATTTAAACCAGCACGTTGACACATTCCAGAGAAGTACAAGGCCGCCAAAGCCGAATCCGAATACTTAATGAAGCTGGGATGCATCCCTCCAAAAGCTCATGGGCTAGCCCGATACATTTGGTTAAAAAGAAATCTGAAGATTGGAGGGTGTGCGGTGATTACAGACGGTTGAACGATGTCATTGTACCTGACAGATACTAAATACCCCATTGTCAGGACTTCTTAAATAGTCTAAATAGGAAAACCATATATTCAACACTGGACCTCGTGCGAGCTTATCAACAGGTTCCAGTAGCTGAAGAATATGTACCCAAAATTGCGCTTATAACAACCTTTGGCTTTTCTGAAAGTCTGGTCATGCCATTTGGTCTCCGTGGGGCAGCGCAAACATTTCAAAGGTATATTCACGACATTTTTCGTGGATTACCTTTTGTTAAAACATACATCGATTAGTTGTTAATTGCATCATTTTCAGCTGAAGAGCACAAACAACACTTGACGACAGTGTTCCATCTTCTGCAAGACAACAACTTGAAAATCAATGTGGACAAATGTATTTTTGGAGCCAAAGAGGTAAAATTTTTAGTTTATAGCATTTCCAATGGGGGTATCGCGCCTCGACCTGAGAAGGTTCAGGCAGTGCAAAATTTTCCAAAAAATAAGACAGTGTTAGAGTTAAGGCGATTCCTAGGAATGATTAATTTTTACCACCGCTCACTTCCGAAAGCAGCCATAGTGCAAGCCCCGCTCAAAATATACTTGTCTGGTTCGAAAAAGAACGATCGCACACATAGTTTTGACAACCGAGGCAGAATCTGCCTTTGAACAGTGTAAGGCCGATTTATCTAGGGCGACACTTCTGGTACATCCGTCGGCAGATGCAAAACTTCGCCTAATCACAGACGCCTCTGACATAAAGATGGGGGCCGGTCGTCGAACAACAAATGAAAGGTTCCACGTGGGAGCCACTTTCATTTTTTCCCAAAAATTTCTCTCCAGCTCAATCAAGGTACAGCACCTATGATCCTGAGCTTACTGCAATTTACGAAAGCATAAAATATTTTCGGCATTACCTTGAAGGATGTAATTTTGCGATTCTCACTGACCACAAACCTTTAGTATATGCGTTCAAACAACGCATCCATAAAACATCTCCTCGTCAACTGGAATATATATCGCAGTTTTCAACAAATATATGTCATGTCGCCGGAGCTGACAACGCACTTTCGTGGGTGGACGCATTCCATATGCCACCCAATCCGACAAAGAATTAGCGGAGCTTCTTAAATCGGCAACTACTTCATGCAAATTTACCAAAATGTATTGGGGTGCCAAAAAACACCCATTGTGCTGGAAACTTCTACGGAAGTTGGACGATCTTTCCTTCCAGACTCTTTGCGGCACCAAACATTCAATAGTTTCCACCGTGTGTCATATCCTAGTGGTAAGGCTACGCTACGTATTATCCAACAGCGATTTTTCGGGCCAAATATGAAATGCGATATTGCTGGTTGGGCTCGTAATTGCACAGACTGTCAACAATCCAAAGTAAGCCGACATGTTTAAAGGATACCGAACGTAATTCAGGGGCCAGACGGCCGTTTCGACCACGTGCACATCGATATTATTGGACCCCTTCCGCTCAGCCAAAGATAAAACTATTATGTAACTTTAATTGATCGTTTTTCCAGGTAGCCAGAAGCGATACCCACAAGAAATCAAATCGCAGACACCATCGCCAGAGCATTCTATACTGGCTGGGTGTGCAAATTCGGCTCACTGAAATTAATTACAACAGATCAGGGATCGCAGTTCGAGTCAGCTTTTTTCACTGCACTGGTCAAGCAAATCTGTGAACGTTTCAGTTGAGCGACTCAAACCTGCTCATTTGGAGCAAGGTGAACCAAACGAAACCTTTTATAATCCAGTTAGGCAAACACATACCGAGCCAGCACCAGATAGTTTTGAGCAAGATTCATCACCGATGTTAGCAGAACAAAATCATTCTGCTTTTCAACCAGTTGTGCAACCTGACAATCCTTACGTCGTCCGCAAGGACCATTGCTATGCCAAACCCAACAATTCCAATGTCTTACTTGAGGACCACAGATATGCAAAGCAACAATCAACCAACCAGTCACAGGGTAATAATCCTACTTTTAAATTTTTATTTTACAATGTTCATACATACAGTAAACCTTTGTAAAAATTAAACGTTTAGGGGGTGTACTGTAGGTACATATTATCGATTCCTTTTCAATCTGTTTGGTACGTTAAGTTGAAGTTTATCTGTTCTAGATTTTCTTTAGTTATCGTAAAGTTAGCTGGTGATCTCTAAAATTTGTGCAAAGAAAAAGTTTTAATTTGTATTGATTAAATATAGAATTTTATAATAAATCAATGCATTCTTTTATTGTTAGGGAATAATTTACCCTACACCAGCGACAGAAACTGTCGAATGGTGAAAACCGTTAAACCAATTAAGCAGGAATCAACTTTTTCCGATTCGATTTAATCGATTAAATCGATTTTTTTTGAGAATCGAATAAAAAAATTGATTTTTCAAAAAATCGAATCGAATCCTCTAGATGAAACGATACTACTCTAGTGTCGATACTTTTGGTCCTATGCCAAGAAAACTTGTAATATTTGCCATTGCATGGAATGGGGAGAAAACATAATACTTTGCAATTCTTGTGTGTTGCGGGAAAATAAAATATCTAAATTAGATATATTTACTAAATAAAATAACGTAAAAGTCTAGAACAGGGGTCAACTGCTAAAACACGACGCAAAAATTCGAGAGTAGTACCCAAGGACGCGTTTCGGCCCCAGTATCTCGAATCCGCGGGCGGTATCTCTGATACATCTCGAGATATAAGCGAAAATTCCCAAAAATACCCTATGCTTAAACAATATCTGCGCACTGTTCACTCACCTTTCCACTTTTATTCACACCATTGATATGTTTCCTCTTTTTTTAATGTAAATATAGCGTTTAATGTTTTTATTTTTACAATTTCCTTTATTTTTTAGAACACTCTCTTTTCCTTTGACCAAAAAATTGTTGACGTGAAATTGGCAGCGTTGCCACCAAACCGGCGCTTTTTAGTACCTTGGTTGCCCCTACGTAGAGTCTACACTTTGAACTTTTTTGTATCTTTGTCTTAAAATCTAATCAAACAAGTATGCAATTGAAGAAAAAACATAATAAACTCTAATAATATCATCATAAATATTGTTTTGTAATTAATTAGTTAATTATAAACGCCTTAAAAATTTACCATAAAACTTCATATTGGTACCGAAAAACACGTTTCGGTCGCACGACCACAGCAATAAAACATTTAATGACTTTAATGAAAATTTTTTTAGTTAATCAAAAATGGGTTCTATACTCCGAAAAGCTTTATCCACTAGGTTGGTATTTCATCATTACCTAGGTTATACAGTAGGGTTCAGCGACCCGTACTCATACTTAACTTAGCCTAGAGTGAGCCTAAACTTTAGTCGAATTGACATATGTCACATAAGGTTCTGTTTAATGAATTCTGCATGTAATTGATTACTCAACACTTAGAAATACTTTACTTTGTATGTAATTACCAAATGCATATGGGTACTCATGGGTACTTGTAGCATACTTGGCAGCCGTAAGCTGATTTGAGAACTATCACATACGTTGCGGGGCTGTAAAGTGTCGAACATAATGTGTAAGTCATGATTCAATTAAAGCTTTAGCCAAGGGGTTTGTTAGAGAATGTGGCCGTAATAAAGAACCTGTTAGAAATGTTAGCTTCAACAACGTTTAACGCAGTTAAATAAAAGAATACGATGTAACTTTATTACTATACTCCAATAATTTATTTCAATTATTTTACTTGCACTAAAAGCATATGTGTTACGCAATATAGATAAGCACAAGACAAACGAATCAAAATCAAAACAACATTATACTGATGGATAACTACGAATGACAAGAGAATGATATAAAGCAGATATGATAGGGTTACCATCTCGGAATTGAGTCGTGCTTTATTCTTAACATTTCCGCCCACCTCTTCCAATGTGGACGAAATAGGAGGGACATCCTGTATCCGCCCACCATGTGTACCGGTATTGTCAGTAGTGCCAGCTTCAATTGGGAGTAAAATGAGTTTGGAGAGGGCTCGTTTTATCTATGACGATTTAGTACGTATTGTTGCCACGCGGATATTTCCATCATTTCCAGTATGCACCTTTTCAATTCGGCTTAAGAACCATTGTGTAGGTGGTGCGCGTTCATCGCGAATCAAGACAAGATCCCCAATTTTTAAATTTGATCTAGTTTTCTGCCATTTGGTGCGGACGTGGAGGTTATGTAGATACTCCACGCTCCACCGCTTCCAAAAATCTTGCTGCATCTGTTGGAGCTGTTTCCATTTAGTCAGGCGGTTGGTTTTTATATCCAGAAGATTTAGCTCAGGAGTGGCTGCTAATGGACCACCAACCAAAAAATGTCCCGGCGTCAACGCTAAAAGATCTGAAGGATCATCGGACATTGCAGATATCGGTCTAGATTTTAGAACGGCTTCGATTTGCTTTAGGACGGTGTAAAACTCTTCAAATCTTAGCATTGTGTCACCTATAGCCCGACGAAGATGGTGTTTCATGATGGTGTTTCATGCTCTTTATGCCCGCTTGCCAAATGTCACCAAATTTTGGGGATCCTGGGGGTATAAAATGCCGTGATACATTGTTCAGAGTCACCGAATGAGCCCCTGCTCTCAGCTGAGTGCGGAAGGCTACAAAATCTTCCTTGAG
>JARSSU010038669.1:0-13984 GCA_029619165.1 Eurosta solidaginis
AAATCCTCACCGAAGGGCTCCTACGAAATGTGAGTGGAACATTACTTGCCCAAAACACAATATTCGGATGGATATTAAGCGGCCCTGTAGCTGAAAAGGTATCAACCTTCAGCACTCATGTCACGGAATGCACCGATGACCCCATCAATCAACTTTTGAGACAATTTTGAGAACAGGAAGAAGTTCACCAAACCCAACAACGATCAGCAGATGATGAATACTGCGAAGCACTCTACCGGATAACCACAATTCGTGAGGAAGATGGACGCTACAGAGTAAAACTACCTTTCAAATCGGAATTTCCAGCCAATCTGGCACTCGGTCAATCACGACCCGCAGCACAACAGCAGTATATCAGCATCGAACGAACCCTCGAAAGAAAACCCGAATTAAGAGACAAATATTTTGAAGTCCTTAATGAATATTTAACCATGGATCACATGGAACCCGCCTCCCAACAAGAGATAATTAGAGATGGTAAATATTTATCATTTTATCTACCCCATCATGCTGTCATAAAACCCGACAGCAAAACCACAAAAGTGCGAGTCGTCTTCAACGCATCAAAAATGTCGCATTCTGGCAACTCGTTGAACGACGTGCTTCATACAGGCCCCACTCTACAAAATGACTTAATGCTCGTCATACTTAAATGGCGACTTTATAGTTTGTTTTTAATGGCGATATTGAGAAAATGTATCGCCAAATACTCGTCCATGAAGAAGACAAAGATTTTCATCGAATCGTTTTTCGAAAACACCCAACTCTGCCGATACAAGATTTTCGACTAAAAACAGTTACCTTTGGTGTAATTGCGCGCCATATTTGGCGATTCGAACCCTACACCAACTCGCCCACGACTGTCAAGACGAATATCCGCTCGCTAAAAATATTTTATTGAATGAAACTTATGTTGACGATATTTTGTCCGGCGGTCATGATATACAGTCCACTTTGAACTCTATGACTCAAGTTATCGAAGCTTTAATATCGGCAGGGTTCCCTTTGAGGAAGATGTCGGCAAATCACCCTGAAATTTTAAAACCCGTTCCCGACCCTGATTTGCTAGACGTCGACTTCCTTAAATTCCATGATTCGAGTTCCACAAAAACCCTTGGAATTCAGTGGGAACGCGCTAACCGACACCTTCACCTACACGTATGATCCACCATCAGCAGAAAACACGACTACAAAAAGGCAGATTCTATCAGCAGTCGCAAAACTGTTTGACCCCGCAGGATGGCTTTCACCAATAATGATTCTTGCCAAAATGTTGCTGCAACAACTCTGGATGGAAGGAACGGATTGGGACGAGGACGTGAAGCCCGGAGCTCTCGAAAAATGGACCTCAATTTATGAAAATTTACCTCATATCAGAGACATTAAAATCCCTAGGTGGGTACAGTATTCCCCGATAAACTAATCCAGCTGCATGGATTCTCAGATGCTCAGAAAAAGCATTTTGTGCCTGTATATATTTACGAGTACAAACCCATGAAAATAGTTTTCATCCCATTTGCTAGCTGCTAAAAGCAAAGTAGCACCCCTCCAAACCGTGAGTCTTCCACGGTTGGAACTCTGTGGAGCAGTTTTACTCTCCAAGTTAGTGAAACAGCTGCGAAGTGAGCTGAATCTACCCCAACACGAACTCATTCTCTGGTGCGATTCTGCCATCGTACTGGCCTGGTTAGAAAAACCACCCCATACCTGGAAAACGTATGTCGCCAACAGAACCTCTGAAATTCTTCAGAACGTTGACAACGCCACTTGGAGGCATGTTTCCCAGTAAGGATAACCCAGCGGATTTGGGCACTCGAGGTTGCAAGCCTCAAGATTTAGTCCAATGTCCGCTATGGTGGGAAGGACCTAATTGGCTAATCAATCCATCAACTTCGTGGCCAAAGGATACACCTCACCACCCAACTCCACCCGAACAACGACATGTGGATGTATTCCACACCCTGCAGGAAGAAAATATAGACATACTCGACCGGTTTTCGTCGTTTTCTCGAGCGCTTAGAGTCGTGGCCTATATGTTGCGGTTTATCAAGAAAGCAAGGAAACTGAAAGTTCCAGCCACGCTCAACCTCACCCACGCCGAAGTGAATGATGCCAAAATCAAAATCATCATTCAAACTCAACGGAATCATTACGGAGACACGATAGAGCTGCTTCAAACGTCAGGACCCTTACCCAAAAAGAACACCCTTCTGACATTAAACCCCATGCTAGATGACTCAGGAATCATGCGAGTTTCTGGAAGATTAGCATATGCCACCTATAGCTTTAATGAGCGGCACCCAATCATCATACCCGAAAACTCTCGATTTTGTTCTCTTCTGTTAGACTTCCTCCATTCGCACCTGCTGCACGCCGACAAACAGCTGATGATCCGAATGGTACAGCAACAGTACTACATTCCACGTTTGAAGCAAAAGGTCAAAAAGCTCGTCTTCCACTGCAAACCTGCACCATCTATAAACAGCAGATGAAAACGCAGATAATGGCAGCCTTGCCACCCGAGAGGTCAACATATTCTCTACCCTTTCATACAACAGGAGTCGATTTTGCTGGACCATTTATGGTAAAAACTTCTCCCCTTCGCCGAGCTTCGTATGTCAAAGCTTACGTTTGTGTGTTCGTCTGTTTTTCCACAAAGGCTGTTCATTTAGAAGTGTGCTCTGATCTCACCACGAATGCCTTCAACGCAGCCTTTGCCCGATTTACTGGCCGCCGTGGCCTACCCCACCAGATATATTCTGACAACGGAAAGACGTTCGTCGGCGCACAACGCGGATTACAAAGAGAATTCACCACATTCCTCAAGGAAGTCGCTACAGACGTCGCCGAAAAGTATGCAACTCACGGATTCTCATGGAAATTCATCCCACCATACGCTCCCCACATGGGTGGTCTGTGGGAAGCGGCCGTGAAAAGCTTCAAGATACACTTTACGAAAGTAGCAGGAAACCAGAAGTTCTCCTTCGAAGAGCTTACTACCCTCTTAGTACGCATAGAGGCGGTCCTCAACTCCCGACCGCTCTCCCCTATGTCCGAAGATCCAATGGATCCCCTAATCCTAACCCCAGGGCATTTCCTACGTGGCGCGCCGCTCTTGTCATTACCGGAGCCAACTGCAGAGCATCTCACCTTGGTCAACAAATGGCAGAAACTGAAAGTGCTTCACCACCAATTCAGCACACGATGGAAGAACGAGTATCTCAAGGAGCTGCATAAGCGGTACAAATGGAAATGCCCTCAACGCAATATTCAAGTTGGAGATTTAGTCGTGGTAAAGGATGATTTACTACCCCCGAACGAATGGCGTTTGGGACGGGTAATCACTTTACACCCTGGATCGGATAAACATGTTCGAGTTGTGGAACTCAAAACACAAAATGGACTAATAACCCGTAATATTGCCAAACTGTGCGTGCTACCAACTGCCTAGTAATGCCAACCCTACCTCTGGTACCCTCTGTTTATGACCCTAGCAATCTGAAAAAGATATATAAGCTACCCTCACCCATGCCTAAAAAATACGAATATTTTTTCTCTTTTCTTGTCTTTACAGGACCCGCAGAACAACCGAGGGACCAAAGTGTCGCCTCTGTGGTCAACGGCATGTGTTGAGACAGTGCCGGGCCTTTTTAGCGATGCAACCCGAGGAGAGATACCAATGTGCCAAAACCCACCGGCACTGCCTCAACTGCCTCGCAATCTCACACTCCACCGGGGCGTGCGACTCCCCAAGCAGCTGCCGAAAATGCTAACTCGGCCACCACACTTTGCTCCACCGGGCTCGACAGAACAACCATGCGGACAACGACAGCCGCCGAAGAGACAGGGCAACCCCACGAGCCCGCACGGAAAACCGCCAGAGCGCGGTACAAAGCCAATCGGCTCGTCAAAAAGAAAAAAAATACGACAATTAGTAGCCGAGGCACGAGCAGCCTTGGACAGAGTTGACGCCGCCCTTAACCCATCAACGCGTCGGGCGCATGTTGAAGACATGATCCAATTTTCGGACTAAGTCCGCCCCCTCCGTCTGGCAACACCCGGCCAAGCGCAAGCAGTGCAGCGCAAGCAGTGCAGCTCAGCCGTGGCTTGCCAACCACCACCGCGCTCACTCTCAATTGAGTTTAGTTTTATCTTAACTACCAACCCGCAATCACGCACCGATCGTGCCCGTCATCGATAAGTAAAATCGCCCGCCCGCCGTCGCGCAAAGTTTACGCGCCAATATCTAGTTTTTATTTTCATTTTAAATAATAATTATATTCACCTTGTGTAACTTTATTTTGAATTGTGAATAAAACAAATATTTTACTTTAATTTCGTGCCCTTTATATGAATACAGTGCAGTGGTAGTGCGGATTTATAAACAATTATATTCATTACAAATAGTGCGTGCATATTAACATTTGGTTTTATTTACATGCAAATTGAAATTTTGTTTTCGTATATTAATATAAATTTTAATTTGAAATTTCATGCTTCAATAACAGATAGTGAAAATTTAAAATTAATTACAAGCTAGTTTGTAAATTTGTATGAGAAAAATTTATCAGTTTACCTTATTGTTTCGGTTTTTGTGAACGGTTTTTTCCTTTTTATTTAATTTTTATTCAATTTTTGTGACTATATATGGTCCTTGGTAAATGCTTTCATGTTTATTTCTAGGTTCTTTTTGTATTACTACCTATCGTTTATATTAATAGCTAACGGACGCGCCCTCTTATCATAAAGATCCTTATTTTTAATTTTATGTTTATTAATTAAATCTTTTGCTAATTTATGCGTTTTTTGTAGTCTATATTTTACTTCTTTTGCATAACTTTCAACATTGTAAATTGGATCGATTTGTTCCTTTTGACTTCGTTTGGTAAGGTAACATTTCTACCGAATACTAATTCGTATGGAGTAAATCCATTATCAAAAACTGTACTAGGAGTTGTATTATGCAAGAATGTAAAATATTTCAAATAAACGTCCCATTCGGGGAAGTTATCATTTAGAAAAGCTCGTAAATATTCATTAAACACCCGATGATTTCTTTCAATTGTACCTAGGGCTTCATGATGGTAAGCTGTAGAAAAATTATGTTCGATTTTTAGGAGTTTAGTTAATTCAGAGAAAATTTCATTTTTATATTCGGTTCCTAAATCGGTTTTAATTAATTTCATTATGCCATAAATGAGGATGAAGCCTTCAAAAATGGCAGTTGCAATTGTTTTTGCTGTCTTATCAGGGATTGATATTGTAACTAGGTATTTGCTTAAGTCGCACATAATAGTAACCGCGAACCTATTTCCATTATTCGACTCAGGCAAAGATCCTATTGTATCTATAACTACGACATCGAAAGGTTTGCAGGGTGTTGGTGTAAGCACCAAATTTTCTTTGGTTTTTGGCTTGACTTTATTCAAAAGGCATTTTTTGCAATTTTTGACGTATGTGGCAATATCACGGGTCATACCTTTCCCAATAATATTTCGTACGTATTTTTGCGTAAAGCTTTTTATTTCCGCAGTGACCTCCTGATATCGGGTCATTGTGGTAAATTTCCATTAATTTAAGTATTTTGTCGTTGTCTGTAACTGTTTCGACAGGTTCTATTAATAGTATTTTTAAATTTTTTAAAATTGAATTCCCTGTACTTTTAAAATTTGAAATAGAAAAATATTTAAATATTTGATCATCTTTTTGCCATTCTGCTTTCTTAATACTGTGTTTACCAGCTTCTTTTTCAAGCTTCAAAAGTAATTCATCTAATTGTATTATTTTGTTAGTACACACAATATTAAGTAACTCGAGTTTTTTATGTTTTTAAATGCGTATATTTTTAAATTGATTTTATCATTATCGTTGTCATGACATATTTGGCTTTTTATCCTATGAATTTTCTTGGAAAAATTATATGAAAATTTGTCGAATACCTGTAGTTTGACATTTTCTTCGTTTATGTCTTCAGCCGATTGCTGTAATTGTTCGTGACGTTTCGTCATAGACCTCATCTGTACCGCTAAAATTTGGTTATTGCAGTTTTTAAGTTCTTGAATTGAAATTCGCGATAATGCGTCTGCACCTACGTTAGATTTTCCTTTAATATATTCTATGGTGAAATTATATTCGGACAATTCCAAACGGATTCTGGAAAGTTTCGACGACGGATCTTTCATATTAAATAGATAAACTAGTGGACGATGATCTGATTTAACTTTGAAGTGAGTGCCATAAATATATGCACGAAATTGCTTTATTGCAAAATATATTGCCAAAAGTTCTAATTCTATTATTGCTTTATTTTGTTCAGATTTGCTAAAGGATTTTGAAGCAAAACAAATTGGCAAGTCGTTACCGTTATGATTTTAAATCAGTATCGCACCACAACCTAACTTTGAACCATCAACCGTAATTAAAAATTCTTTGGTGAAATCTGGATATTGTAAAAGTTTTGGAGAAATCAGACTTTTTCTTAGTTTTTCGAAAGCTAACTCACATGCCGTATCCCAATTAAATTCATCTTTTTTCTACTCAAACGATTCAATGGAGCTGCTAAAGAAGCGAAATTTGGAATAAATCTCCTATAATAATTTGCAAATGCCACGAATCTTCGGACAGCATCTTTATCGCGTGGCTTAGGATACCTTTTAATTGCTTCAATTTTTGAATCGTCTGGTAGCAAACCATTTGCTGAGCATTTATGCCCTAAGAAAGTTACTTCGGGTCTAAGAAAATTACAGTTTTTTGGGTTAAGTTCGCAAGTTGAACTTCCTACAGGTTTCGAAAACTTTTTTCAGATTATTGAGATGATGTGCTTCGCTACATCCAATTACTATTATATCGTCTACATACATAAAGGCTTGGTTGGGTGAAATACCAGAAAATGCAATTGACATCATTCTTGAAAATGAATTTTGAGCTACGTTTAGACCAAATGGTAAAACCTTCCATCGAAAAGCTCCGCGGTCAGTACTAAAAGATGTTATGTCTCTTGAATCTTTGTGAAGTGGGATTTGGTGAAAACCCGAAAAAAGATCTAATGTAGAAAAGAATTTCGCACGGCCAAGGTTATCTAAAATATCGTCTACACGTGCCAAAGGAAATTTATCGGCAATTAACTTTTTTTTTACAGCCCTAAAGTCAACGCACATTCTATACGATTTTTGGCCATTTAGGTCTTTTTTCGGTACCAAAATCAAGGGACTGTTATAATTCGAACAACTATTTTCGATCAGATCGTTTTCCAATAATTTATTAACTTGTTTATTTATTTCTTCGCGTTGAGAATACGGTAGGCGATAATTTTTAATGTATACTGGCGTCGTATCGTTTAGTCTTAGTTTTTGTTCATAAAAATTGTTTATTGTCATTTTATCATTGTCTAGCGCAAAAATATCGGAAATTTTAATTAACGAAATGTCGGATTGTGTATCGACTAGAAATGTACAAAATTTGTTAGAACAGTAATATTTATTTGTATAAAATCAGAATAGTTTAAGTTAAGACAATAAACGTTTTTAGAAGAAAAATTGTGAGCTGAATCAGTTAGTAATTTGTCTCGTCCTCCCTCAGTGTTCGCTCCTGAGGGGCTTCCCTGTTTAAAGCCCGAACGCTTGCATTTCTAGCTCTATATTGGAAGTGTTAGAACCGCTATTATTGCTAGTACGACTATTGTTGCTATTATTATTACTATTAGGCTGATTCCGATTTCCACCGCCGGAACGGAAATTTTGCCTTTGATTGCCGCGGTTGAAGTTGTTGCCATAGTTACTGTTACTAAAGGATGGTCTATTTTGTCTATAATTGTTAAAGTTACGATTTTGATTTTGGAAATTTCGACCTCGGTTTATTACTTTGAAAATTTCTAAAATTGTTATGTTCCGCGCCCTAAATGCTAAAACTTACCGTTCTTTACTCATTTGATGTGCTCTACAATCAGTTCGGCTACTACGTCCCTTGGAATCAGAAAAATTGGTTGAAGCGAGGATTGATTTGACTAAACTGGTTTTTGCGTTCAATCGGCAAACGTTAACTGTTTGCTCGATGGCCATTTCACGGGCTTTGGTCTGAGTAATCCCTTCGATAATGAGCGAACGCTCTAAAGCGTCAGACAATTCCTCGACGCGTTTTGCAAAATCGGTGTAATTATTATTATTAACTTGCAAAGCTGCAAATTTTCCGGCCACAACTTTGGGGTTGTCGGGTTTTATACGGTTACGTAGTGCTATTTTTATATCGTTAACTGAAAGTACTTGAGTTGGTATCGCTTCTCGAGCTTTACCATCGAGTTTGATTTTAATATATGAAATACAAATGTCAGTCAAATTTTCGTCGACAAATTGTTCGATTAACTCAATTTTAGTAATAAAAGATTCGAGACCTAGGGCTCACCGCTATAATTTTCACGCATAATACCAGCACATATGCCGATAAACTGTACTTTTTTCTTCAGGAGTCGCCATATTTGTATCGGAATTAGGAGGATTTGAAATATTTGTTTCGGGCAATTCCTCAAATCCGTGAAATTCTCCAGACAAAGAAAGTCTAACAACAAGGTTTTTGATTGTACTGGGCGAATATGTGGTTGAGCCCTCAGAAACTGGGCTTTTAAAACGAGATTTTCGGAATCGGAACTTTCGGAATTAAAATTTTTGGAATTGGAATCTGAATTTTTGGGAATTTTTTGGAATTTTCGGAATCTGAGTCTTGTTCTGAAATTCTGGGAACTACTTTTTGGTTTCTAAGGAACATATGTAGCAGGAAGCAAAGAAGAAATATTTAAACTGATTAAAGTCGAATTTGTAGAAATTGCTTACGAAAATTTAACAATTGAAATTGAATTGAATGTTGATGTGGAATTGAAAGAATTATCCGGCAATTTAATGAAAGAGTGAATATTAATGATAAATTGAATGTACATTGTGTGAGGATAAAATCCCCCAAAGTAACTTTTTAATAATCATCTGGTAACATTGCGATATTGTGCTCACAATGATATTTAATTGTGAATATTAAAACAGAATGAATAAAACATAAACATAATACGTCATGAGATATTGTATGTAGTATGTAAGAGTGAAACCAGATATATGTGGGGTGAAACATGAAAATGACTGGCAATGATGACATCGGCATTTTTCATGTTTCACCGCCACTCAATATATCATCGGCAATTTTACGAGCAACACCGTGCTCAAGTTTTGTGATTTTTGACTTGCGAATTTTTAAAAGGAATAAAAAAGTTATTCTCAACCTAAGTGTAGTCCTTTTTCATTTTAATGAAGCATCAAGTTTGGCGTAGGAGACCGCCCCGCAATTGACGCTACCCAACACACAATGGCACAATCTGAGGCGGCGTCCGCCAAGAACATGTGCAGAATCCGATCGAGGGTGAGTTTGCAGTGCGGCATAATAAAGCCGTACACAACATGGCGACCGTGAGGCTGGAGCCCGGTCTATTAAAACTTTGGCAGCAGTGAAGTGAAGACATAGTGCAGTGTTGAGTGGGTAAAGTCATCCCGATTCAATAAAAACGTGTTTAAATCGTAACCTAATAATAAATTTTTTTTTAAACGGAAGCATAATAATTTCTAATTTCCAAAACGCAATATAATAATAAAAATTTTTAACGAAAGCAGAAGCAATAAAATTGAAAGAAAGACATTTTGATTAAATCGTAAATTAATAATAAAATTTTTTTAAAACGGAAGCAGAGGTAATAAAACGTGATTAAATCGTAATCTAATAATAGACATTTTTAAATGGAGCCAGAAGAAATAAATATGGAAATAAGGACATTTTGATTAAATAACAACTTAATAATAAATTTTTAAAACGGAAGCAGAGGAATAGACAATACTTAAATCTATAATATTAAACAAATTAAAATCTACAGAAATAACTACAAGAAATTAAATTGCGGCAAATGCAAATAATACTAAAATTTAAGTTCAAATTTAACTAAAACAGAGATAAAGGGCTTATAAGCAGAAATAAACGAAAAGGCCGTAATTTAGAAAAACACCGAATTTTAACCTTAAATCAAACGTAATAAGAATTGAGCGGTGCTGTACCAAAAAAGACAACGGTGCATTTTGTTAATCAACGCAAATCAACGTGCATAACGGCACACGATACCCACTCTACGCACTCAGCCAGCAACATCAGCAGCAGCGAAACCAGCAGCGACTGCGGCAGCGACCTCGACTCCAGGCAGCTGAAACAACTCCGCTTCATCAGCATTACGGCAGCAGCATAATAAGTATAACATATATATATACATATTTACATTTCTTTCGCCTACGGGTATTCTTTTCTTTAAACTTATATATGTATGATATATATTAAAATTTCGTATTAAATTGGTGTGCTTCGTATTCCAATTAAATTAATTTCGCATTCAATATAAATTTTGGATAAAATACATACGGTGGGTCCCGTTACCAAGTAATTTTTTTTGTGACAGTATGCGGTGGTTCCGTTAAACCATCAATTTATTACATGCGGTGGTTCCGAGAAAAACCAAATTGGAGATTTTTTGAATAAAGCGGTGCGTCCGTGAGTACATTTAAGATTTTACCATTAATAATAACATATTTTGAGCCATTTTAAAATCAATCACTTTCATTGATTTTTCATATAAATTTACTGCAGTTTCAATTAATTCTTATAATAAATTGTTAAATATTTCTTTAAATTTTTCCTGCGCTCTTTTTCCTCAACAATTTAACTTCATCTTAAATTCACATTCAAACAAGTGCTTTAGTAATTTCATATGTACAACCTTAGAAGTGGTAGACAAGTGCAAAAACTTCAGATTCAGAATCCGATTCTAGATAAATCAGGTTCAAGCTACGAAGTTCAGCTTCATCTTCGACCGAAAAAGTCACAAACCAGGAAAATAGATTCTCTTTATCAACAGATTTTCCAGGTTCGAAAATTCTTCCATCAAATTCAACTTCTAATTTAGTTTCAAATCTTAACGAGTCAAATAGTGAAATTTTAACTTCTACTCTAAACAGATCTAACGATCCAAATAGTACAAACGTGGCCTCATCTTCTTCTAATTCAGCTCCAGATCCTAACGATCAATCATGGCAACACCAGAGGATAAGAAGATTTTTATTAAACATGTGCTAATTCTATTAGAGAAAACTACAGTGGTGATCACTAGCACTTGATTCTTCCATAGACAAAATTGGCATTACTCGAACAATTCGCCACTGCAGATTTAACGATACTTTTATAGCATTCTTAAAATCAAAATTAGAGGGTAAAGCTCGTGAAGCAATACCAACACAAGTAACTTCAGTTAATGAAATTAAAACAGCTCTACGTAATAGGATCAAACCAGGACAACTCGAAAGTGTTGTAGCAGGGAGAATTGCAGCGTGCACGTTAGCGGTAATAACTAACTTTAAACGCCAGCGCCCCTCAGGAGCGAACACTGGGAGGACGAACTAAGCCAGTAGCGAACTTCCCTCACCAACAAACATCTATTGTTTAAATTTAATTACTCTGATTTTATAGAATACAACTAACGAGTCACAAAAATTTTGTTCTTTCTTTAGTACACTCAAAGCGGACATTTCCTAATAAAAAATATCATGTCTAGACAGAAATATTTCCTTAAATTACCGAAAACGACATTATTAACATAACCGGTGTCACTTCTAATTCAGTTTCCACTTTAGGTAAATTACCGCAAATTTAAATTTTTCAAACTTTTCTATAAACATACTTTAACACGTAGTAAATGCAGACTTTAATATTCCATCCGATGGCATACTGGTTAAAGATTTTCTGAAAATTAACAATGCATTATTAATTATGAAAGAAATAGTATTTCCTTTTGGGTAGGTAATGAAAAAGTCGCGATACCATCCTGCACGGAACAGAAGCGACAGTTGTATCATTCCACCAAGATGCGAAATATTCACTTTTGATTTAGGAAATTCACACCGAGCACACTTTTCGTGGACTCGCAGGAAATCGAAAAAGGCGTTTTCACAGCTAGGTGCATTGTTAATTCCAGTACCAATAATTAAAGTCATAAATACCACAGATATATAAAGTATGTCAAAAGGAAAAGTATTCGAACAGAAAAACTTTCAAACTACAATGTTTATACAATATACAAGACAGAAACAGTAGACAAACGTACGAAAAAACTAACTTCTGATTTTAAAAAATCAATATCCTCAACATGCTCATAGTGAAATTAATGTGACCTTGGCATAGATTACTGTCCGACATTTCGCTCTTGACACGGACAAAATGACTTTAAATAACTTTTACGAGCAAAAACTAAGATGACAGCACACGATCCGGTATATGTTAAAATTATAGATTGCCATATTCTCAACGCAAGAAATAAATCGCCAAGTAAATAATTGTTAGAAACGATTTGATTGAACCTAGTTTATTCGAATTACATAGTCCTTGGATTGTAGTCCCAAAGAAAGATACTAATGGTCAAGGAATAGCATATCGTATGTGTGCGTAGATTTTCGGTTCGCGGTACGCAAAAAACTGATTAGTCTGATATATTTCCACTCGCTAGAGTTGACGATATTTGATCAGACAATCTCGTAACAGAGCTATAAGTATTTTTCGCACATTAGTACTCTTTTTTCAGGATTTCATACAAATGCCCCGTTGCATCCTGACTCTCGTGACTATTACGTCTTTCACGCAGCACGTGACGCGTGGCGCATTTAGTATGGTATAAGTGCTTGGGCCATTCGGCTTAAATATAGCACCTTAAGATTCATTGCTCACGAATGATGACCATAGCTTTTTCGGTATAAGCCACCCATGTCGCATTTTTTGTACGTCGACGATATTATCGTGCATAGAGGTGTGAGGCAGAAGCAGCACCACATTAAATAATCTTTCAGAAGGTCTTTCGATACTTGTAGACATTTTTTGATCTCAAAGCTTAACCCAAATAATGCAACTTTTGTACGACAGAAGTTACTATTTTTAGGTCACATAATGTTGCCAGGAGTTGCGCGAACGGTTTGTTGCCAGACGACTTTAAGTAACCGCAATTATAAAAGTGATACAGAAACCGATTGCCACTAGTACGCGGTAAGGCGACGATTCGTCGCGTTTGCGGCAAGAGACTATTATATAGACGGTTATCGACTGTATATGCGTGCTCTCGCAGCGCCTCTAAATCATTAAGCAGGAGAGAGTTGATTGTAGTTGGGTATGTAGAGTGCGAAAGAGCTATTTTTATCTTTGAAAGCAGCGTATACTTTTCACCAAACATAATTAGGCTTCAACATCCAGCATTTTGACTAAACTAGATTCAACTTATAGCAGTTGATGCTTGGCTCACAACTGGTATGTGGCGCGCTGTATTTTGAGTCAGAGACAGCACGGTAGTGATTTAGCCAATTTGGTTTTTCGCTTCTACATGTTAATTTAAATTGATTTCAAAGGAAAATATGTCATTTTGGAGGGACTTGGCTGTTGCTAACGGACGCACCGCTTTATTAAAATTATCTGCATATGTGTTTGTGTATTACGGACGCACCGTTTTTATTATAAATTGTATGGTTTTATCTGTTTATAGATAGGGCGGGCGCACCGCATGCTTTTTAATTTATAATACGATATCCTCGACGCACCAGGGATTAAAAAAACATTCTATTGGTGGTGTTTAGCGGGACCGACCGTTTACGTGCGCAAAAAAATCTTTTGTTATGTTACTGGACACCAGCCGTATCTATACGCGAAAGAAAAAATTATGTGATGTTTGTGTATGCGTGACGCACATAGGTAGCGCACTGTAGTTTGGCAGACATAGATTTTGTGTTACACTTGAAACGTAGTACGTATAGGGTGTAGTTGGGCGCAAAACGCAACATAGAAAATAGTTTTTCATACATGAATAATGTTAGCAAGTTTGATTGTTTTTTAGATAAGTTTACATACACACATTAGAATTTCCTAATATTGGATTAGTGTA
>JARSSU010038670.1:0-13689 GCA_029619165.1 Eurosta solidaginis
CCGATAGCCGACACATTTTGTAATTAAATTTAAGTAATTTCCGATAAACTACAAGCTTCATCTGGAATATACTTCAGAACCCGATGCCCAATGCAATAATAAGAAAACTCCGATGGGTGGCGCATGTTCGAATATCAAAAATATTATTTGTGGTCGACTTGGCTCATATGGAACACTTCAATACACAATAGTAAAGAACGATAAAAAATAAAAAGAGCGCCGCCAGTAGGCACACGATCGAGATATTAAAAAAATCGTATTTGTGGTCGATTGGCTCATATCTGGAACACATAATACAGACATGAATAGAAACGCGACATATGAAAAAATCGCCGCCAGGTGGCGCAAGGATCGAGATAGTAAAAACATCGTATTTGGGTCCCTGTGGACCCATATTATGGAACCGTATATGACATACAGAAATAGAACCACTTTAGTAAAAAAATTCACGCTAGAGTGCCGCAGAACTAAGATATCTAAATAAAATAATTTAAAAAAATGTTAGTAAACGGTTTTATTGAAAACAATACTTACATTAAGTAATATAATACTAAAAGATAGAAAAATAATAGGTAGGTCCTAGAAACTAGTCATCACCGCTACTCATCAATCTAGGGCGTTGATCAGAAAATTAATAAAAGCGTGGCCGCGTCAAATTTCTGTTGATAGTCAACCGCTTATATCTTATAAATGATATTTTCATATATCAATGAGTAAGATCATCTTGAACCTTAATTAGGTTAGCTAACGCCTCACGTTTTTAGAAATTTCACGTGCCCAACGCTTTTATTTATTTTCAGATCAACGCCCTAGATCACGAGGAGTGTGATAACTAGTACCTAGGACCTACCTAATTATTTTCTATCTTTTAGTATTATATTACTTAATGTAAGTATTGTTTTCAATAAAACCGCTTAACTTAAAAAAATTGTTTTAATTATTTTATTATAACATAAGTTCTGGTGGTTTCGTTTGGCTCTCAAACAAATTCTGGTATGGACACTATTCATTGATTAAGAGGTCTCTGTTGACGCGCCAATTCAACCTAACCTACCTAACGGACTAAAGCTGTATAGACAATTTCTGTCAACGCAGGTTTTACCTTAATAATCTTGAAAGTACAAGAAATGTTTAATTTATCATTCGACACGTGTATGTCTGGCACTGTGGGTGTTATTTTCATTTAATCACTTCATTCCTTGCTCCAAGCACAGTTGGTATAACAATGAAAATCAAAAAGTTTTCAGCATTATACGTACATGGAACATTACGCAAACAACAGCAATTATTTAGAATCATTGAATACTTAAACGCGAAAAAGTCTAGACAACGCGCCATCCGAATTAAGCCGTCAATATTCTACTTAGCGATCGATGATAAAAAGCAGCATAACAGCGCAAGCAAAAAACCCGCAAGTATAGAGCCAGCTAACAAGCAGCAATAGTGACCCAAAAGTTGTTATCTAATGATTGATTAATAGCGAAGCATATTTAAGTGCGTTTTAACTTTCTTTGACTAATATAAACAAAACAGAGAATGGCATACGCCAGGTTGATTTCATTCAATCACTGTCATGCCGTTGGTTTTTCAATTAAGGAGGGTGAAGCCTAAAAACACCGTATCACCAAGGTGTATATGAGACGCTGTAACTCAACTTTATTGCGTTAACCCTCTATGCGCCTATGCATGTTTGTGTATTTAGTTTCAAAGTGGTTGGGAGAATTAATTATTGTACAATAAATGATTTGGTGTGAAATTGAATACTGAATAAATTTATTGTACAATGATGTTAAGCATGGGAGGCGTGTAAAAGCTTTGATTGAGTTCAAACAATGTAAATTATTAGTACCACTTGGCTAATTGAGCATTAATAGCAATGGAATTGATAGCGTTTATAAAACAAAGTTTGATTAAGTTAGATCTGCTTGTATAGTATCATATCTACTGTATGTAAACAATTGTTCTAAAGCACAAATCGGTACGATTTGAGATAACGCCCTGTTTCGGTTACTTCGTCACGTACCCAACCAAATTTTGGCTTCAAAGTAAAACAAATTTATTTTATATCTAAGAGCAACACCAAATAATAAATAAAACTTTTCCTGCTTAATGCATTAAAGGATTTAAGAAGCCTTGTCAATCTCTTCGAAAACATCCTATGTCAGAATTCACATTTTTATAAAATGTAGTCTTCGCTATTAGCAACCTAATAAAAGCCCGGCAGCGGCCTCTCTACTAACAATTTCCCCCTTCATATATTCTACGAAGGGTAATGCTGATTGCAACTAGAAGCAGCCGTTGTATGGTTCTAGCCTTTTAAAATTGAATGCGCTATCTCAGCATTTCACTGACCGGCACTCCCTAACATTGCCCAACTGAGCATGTAATACAGCCATTGTACCCCCACCCAGCACAGAGTACTAACGTGCACTATTAAACCCCGGCAGCAATACAATGCGACAGAGGCTTTACTAGGCATTCCACGACAGCTTGCTATCAAGTATAATGCAAAGTATTTAACGCTATCAAGAGTCCAGTCCGCTAATGAAGGGCGTTCTGAGTAATAAAAGATTGCACCTTCTTGTCAATAAGACTAGCTAAGAATTATTGGATTTATAGCTATGCCGCAGGATTCAGACTAACAAGTCACCGTATCGAGAAATTCTGTAGAATCTACTACAGGGTATCTGAGAGCTCCATCTGCAATGGCCAGCAATGTACAGCTGCCCCAGGAGGAGGAGAGACAGAATACCTCTGCGGCGTACCTCTTTTCATGCTGTTGTTGTTGTAGCGATAAGGACACTCCCGAAGCCTTTGGTAGTGTTATCGATGTTGATGGGCCTTTACGGATGCAGATTCGGTACGTTCCCGTAACAAGACACCATACAAGTCACCAGCCCGACCATCTCGGGAACGATTTGTATGACCACATGAAACATTCCATTCGACCCACGACTCCGAGCATAGGCACTATTACACGCTGTAAGTAACTTATAAGCCACAGCTTAGAATGCGCGGTCTCAGATAATCCGAAACTCTTAAGAACGCCACCGGCAGAATTGTCTGGCTTATACTCCTTATAATGTCTCTACTTACACGCTTGGATTCCATAACGTGATTTTACTGAACGCTGTTCATCTAAGCGTAATTGTATGCTTCGGTATTCGGAGAAGGGATACTTTTAATGTACTGTATCAATCCTGATATCATGAGAAACAAAGTAAGGCTGAGGTTTGAAACCTCTTTCCTAACTGCAATAATGAAATTTGAGTAATCAATCACTCCTCATTCTAATATATAAACCCTCGTTTAGAATAAAAACAAAAATATTTCTCATATTTTGCTCTGGAATCCTATCTCTCTTTTTCGCAGGCTGGACTGGGCTGCATCTTCAGCTCGCAGCTTCACATTATAACTGACCACATATGTTACAGACAAATTATTCCTCTTTTTAATAAGATAATTTTACTGACGTTCTTAGAATTTGGCTGCAAGGACTATCATTTTATCGCTTCTGCTATTCCGCCTTTTATTATCCTCTTTTGACCTAAACTAAATTTATTTTTAAGTGATGCGGGGTAAAAGGTAAGCAAACAAATTGTTTCAAATGGAAATTGTGCGTTTAAGCCGTGGCATAATCCTTAATGAATACAATTAAATTTTACTCATGATAATTATTCTTCTGTGTTCACTCACTTTCGCTTTCACCTTTTTTATCTTTAAATTTTTTTATTTAGCTAAATAACATGATGCGAATGTCATGGGAAATAATTACAGTTAATTGGTGTGGAAAATAATGCGAACAAATAAAAGGAAAAAAGAAAATCGTGTTAATTAATAATTAAGTACATTTGAATGTTTTGCGCACACAATTATATAAACGTAAGATATTCCCAGCAAACGAATTCGAAATCATGAATATCTGTTCTGAAGTTGCTTTGTTTGCTGAACACTCTTGGCATAAGGTACACATTTTTCATCATATCCGAATCATAAGAGACCCCTATTTCATCATATTTATGAGGGCTCATATTTTCACACTCATATCGGATTTTCAAATTACGACCCCTTTTAGACTGCTTCAGGGGTTTGAGTAATTAAATGGCATTTTTGAAAATTCTAGTAACACATAAACCTAGTAGACTGTCTATAATATCTATGTATATAAAGCATTTCCATATACGCGGCCGGCTCCAAGATAAACGCTAGAGTTGGAGGTAGAGTATACTCAAGGTACCTTGACCTCTAGCTCCCCTTCAGACAACCCGACACTGCAATGTATTCCAGGCAGAAGTTTCGGTCATCATGAAAGCCGCAGCTAGGATAGGGACACACATTCCTACTCGTTCAATTCTGAACTAAAACTAAACTGCTGCCGATCTCTTCAAGAGGTGACCGAACAGAACCGTGTACACCTCACATGGGTCCCTGGACATACGGACATCGAGGGAAACTGCATTGCAGATGAACTCGCTAGTCTGGGTATAACCAGACAGATTCTTCCTGACCAAGAACGCCTAGTTATGCCCCTGTCCACATGCAAGCTAATGCTCAAAAGAACACATCCACCGCCAAGCGTATGAAAGATGGCTACAAACACTGGGGTGTCTAACATCGAAGGAAACCTGGCCAAGACAGGATCCTAAAAGATCACGTCTACTGTACAACCTAAATAGGGATACAATTTCCACACTTGTGGGCACTAACTGGTCATTGCCTTATAGGTAGGCATGCAGAAAGGTTAGGAGCACCTTATCGTCGATGCTGCAGGAGTAGTAAAGAGGATGAGGAGGAGGAAACGTCAATGACCTGGGTAGCTTTTATCAGGTCCTCAAAACGGTTTCGAGGAGGAAAGGAAATTGTGTATTTTCGTGGCATCACAACGGGCCTAATATTACTGGAATAAGTGTGCCCTCGAGCAGCCACCTCAACCTCACCTAACCTAATCTATTTATGTATAGTAAAACTTTAATAATGATATAAGCGGTCGTTCTTAGACCCGCTGAACGCAAATAAAAAGTTTTTAGAATTTTATGTATTTGTCTGCATACTGTGCAACTTCCCATCGATTATTGTTGTTGTTGTAGCAGAACTTCGCCCCATCGAATAGGTGTGATCACCTACAAATTATCATCAAAATCCTCTAACGAGAGTCCAAGAAAGCTTGCATATACACTATTTAGTATTTAGGTCGGTCCCATGGTCCACTAGCTAGTCACGGAAGTACCCCTATTCCAAATTTCAAGCAAATCGCACTATACACTATTTCTATTTAGAATAGATCGGCCCCTGGTCCACTTCCGGGAATGAAAAGCTTCTCAAATATTATCCTGGCCAAAGTTGTACTCCTGCACCGAATTTTAAACGAATCGTACCATAAATTAGACTTTTCGGAATAGGTTTGTCCCTGGCCCACCTTCTGGAACAAATTGTGAGTCTAAAGCATTCTCAAATCCTTTTAACACACACACAAAATTTCATAAAAATCGTTCAGTCATTTAGAGTTCAGTCATAAACACACATACATTAGAAATACATACATATATATATGCATATTAAGATATATGTACATACGCTTGTTATAAGAGAATCCATTTGGAAAACCAGAAATAGTTGAAGATTGATTTGTTGAATTAAATGGATATACGTTATTATATAATAGTATGTGTGCATATGCGTTTGTGTGGTGTTTTTTTTTATAAAACTTTAAATTGTTTGTATGAAAGCATTGATAGCTCAATTGAATTTCAAAATTTCAAAGCAAATAGTTTACCAAAAATCTATGAAGCAATTTACAATAATTGCTATTGAAAAAGTTTTATTATAAAAGCTACTGTAGGATTAGTGGGCATAGTCGTATGTGCATATGTGTATATACATACACACAGGGCCGTAGAGAGAAAATCCGCGCCCGGGACTAAACAATTTACGGGCCCTCTATAAAAAATCCACTAATACATTTGATTAATCTGAATTAATGACGACTCATTCATGAATCATTATTGATGGATTACATCAAAAAAAATTTTTGCCACATCAACTAAATGATTTTTGGACTAAGAGCTGAAAATAAAATTAACACAGAATATTTACTATTTATACTATTTTATTGTAATGTAGAAGTAAAATTCTCTTTTAACAGCCACATATTATTTCAAATAATCTTTTCTAGTTATTTGGTAATATTTTAATACATTTCTGATAAATTTAATGATGATTATAAATTTTAATTATTCAATATAGAAAGTTCGGATATCAAAGAGTGGCTTTACTTGCTTTTTTCGCTGCAAAATTTTTATAATAATATCAAAATTTAAACTGTCTTGCCAAAACGGATTCAACACAAAGCGTGGCAAGTCCTGAAACTCGCTCTTGAGATGAACACGATCTATGAAAGTTTTGATTCTTGAAAGGACGCCGAAGGAACGTTCTGCACTAGCTACAGTGACAGGTATAGTGCAAAAGATATGTAAAGCAACACAAATGTTGGGGAAAATTGTATACAGATTTTGAACATATGTAGATGGCATTTAGCAATTCCAATTGTGACAGACCTTTATCAAAATTTGCTTCGTAAATGTATTTCAAGTGAATTATTTCGCATTCTAAGCTTTGAGAAATGTCCAAGTTGTATTTTTCGACGAATTTTGCTGCTCTCGCCCGAACCGTAGTTTCATCCATGTCTTCAAATTGCTACAAAAAGGAAAACGTCTCGCTCAAATTTCTCATAGCTGCAAATCGTTCGTTAATGCCAGTGCTTACCGAATCAACGATCACCAGGAATGTATTGTTTTTAAAATCAGACTCTAATCATCCGTAATCATCTCATTTAAATTATCTTCAGAACGTCTTTTGGGTTTTCTCTTTCGAATGTCCGGAAACTTTGGCGAGATGTTCAACTGAATAGCAACTGTTTTGCATTCGCTTTAAAATTGTTTCCATTGGTTCCTGATCAACTTCAAATCAGCTAATAAGGCATCTAGATGTCGGACCTCAACATCTATGGTGGCGTCTCTAGCTTGGAGGACCACGTTTTTTTCATTAATGGTTGTCAGTATTTTGGACCAAATTAAGGACAGCAAGATACATTCGAACTTGTTGATGTACTTGAGAGAATGCGGTAACATCGCCGTATGCTTGCGCAGTCAAATATGGCTTTTGGCTGAAAGACTATGAAGAGAGCTCGGTACATTTTGAGGATGTCCCATCATTGTGGAGTGTTGCTGAAAATAGTAAAACATTTTTGTACAACTCCGAAGAAAGTTATTGCAGCCGACAACATTCTGCAGCATCAACACCACATAAATTGAGACTGTGGGTTGCACAAGGCGAGTAATCAGCATTTGAGTTTTTGTCGAGAATGTGACGTATGCTCCATTGGAAGCTTCTTTCATATTGGCGCCGTTATCGAACCCTTGTGCCCGACAATTTTTAATGGGATTTCATGTTTACCTAGAATATGGCAAATTAGATCAGCGATTTTCTGGCTAGTTTTTTTGGTTACAATTCACGGTTATTGAATTGTAAAATTTGTTGCTTTCGAATTGAAATGGAATTAGCGCAAAATGAATGTAGTCAACGTGACTAGCATCAGGCATAGCATCAACGATAAAACAAATTACTTGGCTTTCTTGCCTTGATCTAATATAGTTTCCCTCACGTGCTTTGCACAAATTTCTATAAACTCGTTCTGCTGTTGTGAAATCCTAACTTTCTCCAAATGATCTTTAAGTATCGGATCATAATGGCTTATGAGATCTTAGATGCCCAAAAAATGTCCATTCTTTCGTTCACCAAGATATATACTTTCGCCTTTGAAAGCTAGGCCTCTTTCACCCAAAAATAAAATATCCAAAATTCTATATAAAATTTGTTTCCACTTTTGAGTTTCAGTGATTAGCTGTTCATTGATAAGTGTATCAACTGTAGCCTCTTTGAATTAGATTTTGTAAAGATCGCCATTGAATATAACATTTAATGTGACCTTGAGTATTTTCGTGTGATGGCAGTTTATCGTATAGCTTCTTCCATACCTGTAATTTCGAATATCCGCCAGGACAACAAATTTTAGGTAGATTTAAAGTATTGGTGCTTAATATGCGAAATGGTAGGTAATAAAAAGCATTGCTACTGGCACTCCAGACTAACCAGTCATGCTCCAATTTCCCTCCATTTGGCAACGAGGTAGGAAATGCCTCGTCATAACAATCACGTGGAAAAATAAGAGGACACTTTTAATGACCTCAACAAATTATTTCGTTGACTTCTTCAAATCGCAAGAACTCATTATTCACGGTACCGATATCGAAGTCGTTTAAATAATCTGGACTTTGATACAGAGCTGGTGGTATTGTTGGAAGACTTTTTGAAGATGATCCTTCATCAGTGTCACCACGAAAACTTTACGATTTCGGATTCATGTAAACATACATTTTTGTTTGATGTTTTTATTGTCTCCTCACTGTTCAAAGGCTTTTGAAATTCGGCTTAAAATTTGTACATGGAAAACTAAAAACTCTCCTGAATTAAGAAAAAATGTCTTAGTAGCTCTAAATCGCGGGCCCCCTGAGAAACCTCGGGCATACCCATAACCCATTGTACATACATATTTGATTATGGAGGACGATATTTGTGGCGGCCACCGTGGTGTGATGGTAGCGTGCTCCGCATATCACACCGTATGCCCTGGGTTCAACTCCCGGGAAAAGCAACATCAAAATTTTAGAAATAAGATTTTTCAATTAGAAAAAAATTTTTCTAAGCGGGGTCGCCCCTCGGCAGTGTCTGGCAAGCGCTCCGATTGTATTTCTGCCATGAAAAGCTCTCAGTGAAAACTCATCTGCCTTGCAGATGCCGTTCGGAGTCGGCATAAAACATGTAGGTCCCGTCCGGCCAATTTGTAGGGAAAAATCAAGAGGAGCACGACGCAAATTGGAAGAGAAGCTCGGCCTTAGATCTCTTCGGAGGTTATCGCGCCTTACATTTATAAATAAGAGAGAACAAAAATTATTTATGAACTTTCGTGCATGGTTGAATATGACAAGCACAGCGGTTGTTTCAGTTTCGGAAGAGTTGGTAGCTATGATCTCTTCACCAGCTGAGGTTTAATTGACCTAAACAGCAAGTTGCAAAGCTGTTTGTAGGGTTACAATGGAACTTTGTTATTGGCAGCCTAGAAAATTCGCCAGTCCATAATTTTTTGGTAAAATTCCAAAAAAACTGTTAAGCATGTGTAAGACTTACCCACATTCCACAAATAAAGAACCAAGTCAATTATGTACAGTTTGCACGCAAAGGGAGGAAGGTCTTAGCCGAATTACTTCAGGCTTATCAGCTTTTATTATGTCCTTAATTGCGTAATCTCTCATCCAAATCTTAGAGCGTCTTTTTTACATGCACATCAGAATTAATTTGAGCATTTACAATCTCTCTATGCATACATCAATCCGGGAATGCAGCTCCCCGCATTATCACCATAAAGATACAGAAAGGGATTTTTTTCTGGGAGCTAACTCCGGGCATCTTTCTCAACATGGAAAACTACGCAATAATACCATACACATCGAAAAGTAGGCAGGCAGTACTATCCCGACGTCGCGAGAACCTTTTTTTTACCCTCGAACGTTCGGGTGTGGTTATTTTAAAAATCCCCTAAGTCTCTAAAGGCAAGAGTGCCGCCATCATCATCATTAACGGGCGCTTAGGCGCTCAAGCGATTTCGCAAAAAGTCACACCACCAAGTCTATTTCTGTTGTTAAGTCTTCCTCTACCTACCTCCCAACTTAGTGCAGGTATCCCACTTTGAAACATTCTTTGGCCGTAGCATTTTCGTTCATTCGCATAATTGAACTAGCCAATGGATGCACTATCTTCACATCTATGTAAAGCTCGTTTAGCCTATCATTAAATATCCTCACATACTCGCCATCGGCATCACGGATTGGACCAATAGTCTTCCGTAGAACTTTTCCTTAGAGCATTCCAACAGCCTTCTCATCTTCTAACGACAGGTTCCATGATTTTCAACAATACATCAAAACAGGTATGATGTGCGAATTGTTTGTCTCGAGAGGACTTAACTTATCAATTGCCCACTCAGATTAAAGTAGCACCTTTTGGCAAGAGTAATTCTCAGTTTGTTTTCTAAGCCTTAAGAATGCCTTGTCTTGGAAGTAATCTTAAGTCCCTTAACCAGCTTCGTCTCTTGTCGCTCTCTCATTTCTCTTATCGGCCTCGTTAACTTTTCATCTACGTCTGGCTCATCGGTTTCAGCGATATCATCTTCCTTAGCTTACGAACCTATTTTCCCTATATTCCATTCCTTATCTTGGCTATAAACTTCAAGGCAGGCTAATTACTTCCCTACCGCCTTGGTATCAGAAAGACACCTTTTATACCCTCTGGCTACAAAACTAAATAAGCAAAAGATGTAACCCCTTCGTTTGGTGTGTAACGTTCACATTTAAACATATGGATATGCAAGACTATCAACCTGGAGTCAAGAAACAGGCTCAGACCTTAACTCTAAAATTCAATGCAGAATGCCAAAGGATTCAAGGTTTTTTGTTCATAACCCTTTGCGTTGTTTTAAATTCGTTTGCCGTCTGTTTGGAAGTGTCATTTTGATTACCACAAATGTTCTTCGAAATGGACAATACGTTGTCCCATTCTGGTTGCATACAAATAATAAACGAAGTTGTTATTATCCTTTGAATGTTAGTCAACACAGTTTATACATATATACTTGCATACATACAACCGGGTTTTATATTCTGACGCGTATAAATTTGTCCTATTTTCCTACTTTGCTTAGGCATCTCAAATGCTTCTGTTTTCTGCATTTACTCAAACAAAAGCAGTAAAGCGCAATAAATGCATGAACATGAAATCAACTCAAATTGTCCGCCCGGTTATAACAATACTCACACGATTACGTTCATCATTTGAGCTGAATATGATGCTTTTAGTCTTGTTTTGTTGGGTACTGCTTAGGATTTGTTTAAATTATCATTTCGCTTAAAACGAGTTGGCAAAATGTTTCAACAATACTGTCCGAAAGAAGTATTGAGGCTTTACGACGTGGAAAGCGGTTCAGGTGAGTTACATTAGTAGACGCTTGGAAAAATTTAACAGACGGACTCCCATGGTATCTTTATATGTACCTCTGCCTCTTCCTTTTTCCCTGAACGTTGTGGCAGTGCACTGCCCTCAGGTGGGCCAATGAAACCAGTCTAGTCCTGTTAGTGCCTCCACGGCCCGTGGGTCCACTGTTAGGCATTACGTCACGGGGAAGTAAAGGCTCTGCATTCAGCAACAACAGTCTAACAGTCTATGTATCTGCACATTAAATAAATAAAATAAATGTAAGGCGCGATAACCTCCTGCGTCGTGCTCCTCTTGATTTTCCCTTATTTCTAAAATTTTGATGTTGCTTTGCCCGAGGTGCGAACCCAGGGCATACGGTGTGGTAGGCGGAGCACGCTACCATCACACCACGGTGGCCGCCTGCACATTAGGGATAGTAAATTCTTTCGTGCAAGGTTCGTCCCCAAAAGCTCCGTGTACAGGGATTCTTTCGTTTACGTATTCTGCGTTTTGCAATCCCGTGGGATAGGGCGGCAAACAGGATCCTCCTCTATTCTATGCTTGTATAAATACTTCTTTAAACAGCTATTCCGCTACATTTCGAACTAACATGAAGATCCAGCAGTTGGTAACAGGTAGTCGCCCAATTTCAATGTGATACAGATCGGCCATTTCACTTGACAGCAGATCTACTGGGATTTTTCGAGACCTATAAGTACTGGCTTATCATATAGCATTAATTCGGCAGGCTGCCTATATATCTTTTTGGAGGGTCGTTTTACATCCGTGCCACACTGAGGGCTACTCATATCATTATCGAGCTAGTTGTGTTGGACAATAGACGACTGGTAGCTTCATCTAAGCCGTCGCTGTTGAGCATTATTCACATTGGGGATCCACCAATTTTAGAAACTTTCTCTACCTCTGCCATGAAGTACTGCTTAAATGTGAGTTTTGTGTAAATGTTTACTCCTAAATATTCCAAGTAAAACTTTGAATTTATTTGATAATTTCCGGTAGGTAGGACTAACTCACCCAGAATCCACTTTTATCTTATCAAAACCACTTCTGTGTTATTGCTAGTCACATACAGTCCCATATTCTTCATCCATTTCTTGAATCTTCCTACGGCATCATTACTTTATGACTGTTCAGATCCAGTTTCTTGGTCGTTGCTACGACGATAATATTATCTACATAGTCGAAAGTTTGCGTACCTCAGGTAGTGTCGATTTGTAGCACAGCTATATTGGCAACTGTTTCTTTTGCATCTATCGTGGATCTTGATTTTCGCAATTCGAACTGATTATGTGATAAGTCACCTTTAATTTTTAGGGTCTCTTGAAAGCGGTGTATGACGACGTGCTACAAATCGACCATCCCGGAGGCACGGAAACTGTCGGCTATGCAGATTATATCGTCGTAGTAGCAATGGCCAGGAAACCTGATCTGCTTCAAGCATTATGTAATGACGCCGTGGGAAGAATAAAGGAATGGCTGACGAACATGGGGCTGGAGATGGCTAGCAATAAGACAGAAGTGGTTTTGGTGAGCTCAAAGCGGACTGTGGATGAGTTAGTCTTAACCATAGGAGATTATCAAATAAAATCAAAGCCTTCCATGAATAAACGTAACCAGACTATAATATTATAAGCAGCACCAGTATGGCACGGACCCAAAAAGGTCCACCAAAAAATATACTGGCAGCCTACAGCATCACTGCTATACGAATAGCATGTGCTTATCGGATGGTACCCGACGACGCGATCCATGTTTTATCCAGGAAAATCCCTGTAGATCTACTCACATGTTAAATGCAGATCTGTATGGCATTGGATTCAGCCGACCATTTGAAGATGCTAAGAAAAGCGCAAAGTCAGAAAGAAAAGCGAAAGACTCACTGTACACAGAGCTTTTGGAGAGAAGCCTTCCATTAGGTGGCCTTTATAGTTATGACGAAACAGATGCATGATGAAAGGGAGCGCAGAGAAATGCGCATACGAAGCAGTGGCGACTGAATCGGTGGTCCCACGGGGTGTGGACATATGAACAGGAATTGCTTGGTTTCATTGGGTCAGGTGGTGCGCTACCCCAACGTCCAATAAAAAAAAAGGCGCTCATTAATAATATGCTCGAGAATCTTTACCAGCGATTCCATTATATAATGTGGTCTGCATGAGGATGACTGGTCCGACATTTTACCGGCAAAAGAACCAGTTTTGACGTTTTTATGTGCGAGGGAACACGCCTTCTTTGTTACAGGCACCGTGAAAGCTGACTTTCTAGCTCTTATAGCTGATTTGAGAGCTATACCTATGTGGCACTCTATCGCGACCTGGGATTTAGGTTAGGTTGAACTGGTCGCTCCATGAGGACCTCACATAGACTGAATGAGTCCGTAGTGTCACCAGAAGTTTATTTAAACGACCAAAACTGAAAACCCCTATCAAAATCCAGGACCTATTTTATAAAATAACTCCGTACTCTCGGCAAATACAAGAAGCTTTCTAGGACTTAAGCCACTTGCTGCTTCTAGATCTGACAGCTGCACGACTCCTAATAGCTGGAGTCTTAGCCTGGCAAGCGCAGGACACGAGCACAAAC
>JARSSU010038672.1:0-24258 GCA_029619165.1 Eurosta solidaginis
AAAACAAGTAAAGAAGGTTAAGTTCGGGTGTAACCGAACATTACATACTCAGTTGAGAGCTATGGTGACAACATAAGGGAAAATAACCATGTAGGAAAATGAACCGAGGGAAACCCTGGAATGTGTTTGTATGACATTTGTATCAAATGAAAGGCATTAAAGAGTATTTTATGAGCGAGTGGGCCATAGTTCTATAGGTGGACGCCATTTAGGGATGTAGCCATAAAGGTGGACCAGGGGTGACTCTAGAATGTGTTTGTACGATATGAGTATCAAATGAAAGGTGTTAATGAGTATTTTAAAAGGCAGTAATGCCTAGTTCCATAGGTGGACGCCGTTTCGAGATATCGCCATAAAGGTGGACCAGGGGTGACCCTAGAATTTGTTTGTACAATATGGGTATCACAAGAAAGGTGTTAATGAGTATTTTAAAAGGGAGTAATCCTTAGTTCCATAGGTGGACGCCGTTTCGAGATATCGCCACATATGTGGACCAGTGGTGACCCTAGAATTTGTTTGTACAATATGGGCATCAAACGAAAGGCGTTAATGAGTATTTTAAAAGGGAGTGGGCCTTAATTCTATAGGTGGACCCCGTTTCGAAATATCGCCATAAAGGTGTACCAGGGGTGACTCTAGAATGTGTTTGTACGATATGGGTATCAAAAGAAAGGTGTTAATGAGTATTTTAAAAGGGCGTAATCCTTAGTTCCATAGGTGGACGCCGTTTCGAGATATCGCCATAAAGGTGGGCCAGGGGTGACTCCAGAATTCGTTTGTGCAATATGGGTATCAAACGAAAGGAGTTAGTGAGTATTTTAAAAGGGAGTGGGCCTTAGTTCTATAGGTGGGCGTCTTTTCGAGGTATCGCAATAAAGGTGGACCAGGGTGACTCTAGACTTTGTTTGTACGATATGGGTATCAAATGAAAGGTGTTAATGAGTATTTTTAAAAGGGAGTGGACCCTCGTTCTATAGGTGTTCGCCTTTTCGAGATATCGCCATAAAGGTGGACCAGGGGTGACTTTAGAATATGTTTGTACGATATGGGTATCAAATGAAAGGTGTTAATGAGTATTTTAAAAGGGCGTGGGGCTTAGTTTTATAGGCGGACGCCTTTTCGAGATATCGCCATAAAGGTGGACCAGGGGTGACTCTAGAATGAGTTTGTACGATATGGGTATCAAATTAAAGGTATTAATTAGAGTTTTATAAGGGAGTGGTGGTAGTTGTATATGTGAAGGCGTTTTCCAGATATCGACCAAAATGTGGACCAGGGTGACCCAGAACATCATCTGTTGGATACCGCTAATTTATTTATATATGTAATACCTGCCAAGATTTTAAAGGTTTTTTATTTCGCCCTGCAGAATTTTTTCATTTTCTTCTACTTAATATGGTAGGTGTCACAACCATTTTATAAAGTTTTTTCTAAAGTTATATTTCGCGTCAATAAAACAATCCAATTACTTTACCATGTTTCATCCCTTTTTTCGTATTTGGTATAGAATTATGGCATTTTTTCATTTTTCGTAATTTTCGATATCGAAAAAGTGGGCGTGGTCATAGTCGGATTTCGCTCATTTTTCATACCAAGATAAAGTGAGTTCAAGTAAGCACGTGAACTAAGTTCATTAAAGATATGTCGATTTATGCTCAAGTTATCGTGTTAACGGCCATGCGGAAGGACAGACGGACGACTGTGTATAAAAACTGGGCGTGGCATTAACCGATTTCGCCCATTTTCACAGAAAATAGTTATCGTCATAAAATCCAAGCCCCTACCAAATTTCAAAAGTATTGGTTAATTTTTGATCGACTTATGGCGTTAAAAGTATCCTACACAAATTGAATGAAAAAGGGCGGAGCCACGCCCATTTTGAAATTTTCTTTTATTTTTGTATTTTGTTGCACCATATCATTATTAGAGTTGAATGTTGACATAATTTACTTATATACTGTAAAGATATTAAATTTTTTGTTAAAATTTTACTTTAAAAAAATTTTTTTTTAAAAGTGGGCGTGGTCCTTCTCCGATTTTGCTAATTTTTATTAAGCATACATATAGCAATAGGAGTAACGTGCCTGCCAAATTTCATCATGATATCTTCAACGACTGCCAAATTACAGCTTGCAAAAGTTTTAAATTACCTTCTTTTAAAAGTGGGCGGTGCCACGCCCATTGTCCAAAATTTTACTAATTTTCTATTCTGCGTAATAAGTTCAACGCATCTACCAAGTTTCTTCGCTTTATCTGTCTTTTGTAATGAATTATCGCACTTTTTCGATTTTTCGAAATTTTCGATATCGAAAAAGTGGGCGTGGTTATAGTCCGATATCGTTCATTTTAAATAGCGATCTGAGATGAGTGCTCAGGAACCTACATACCAAATTTCACCAAGATACCTCAAAACTTACTCAAGTTATCGTGTTAAAGGACGGACGGACGGACGGACATGGCTCAATCAAATTTTTTTTCGATCCTGATTATTTTGATATATGGAAGTCTATATCTATCTCGATTCCTTTATATATGTACAACCAACCGTTATCCAATCAAACTTAATATACTCTGTGAGCTCTGCTCAACTGAGTATAAAAATCTAACTACAAACATACCGAATGGAAGTAAAATTATTTAATACAGTAAGTAATTTAGCAGAAAACGAAAAGCTAATAATTTTCATTTAAGGTTTTCCTAGCTTAACTCGAAATAAAATGTAAATAATACGGAACAATAATTTTTCGATTAAATTGAGAATACTAACTTAGAAAATATGTATGCAATTACCTTCAAACGCAAATTATAAAAGCCCGCATAAAATTGTTCTGAAATATACATATATATATCTAATTTAGTGAAACAAAAAATTATGAATTTTGCCTATATTTTTCAAGAACTCAGAAATAAAATGGAAATAATATTTGAATTAAAAATGTACATATGTATACAGAAAAAAAATATTTTCAAAACCAAATAAATAAATAAGCTATTATTATATTTTAAATATTATAATTTTCTTTAAAACTCTTCTTATAAAAGCTTACTTATAATTTTTCTGAATTGTAAATAGAGAATTGACATGGTTTAGTAAAAAATATCCAAACACCTTAAATATAAACAAAATTTTTTTAAAGCCTAATAACTCAAGATTAAAATGGAAACAATAAGTATAAATACAACGTACATGTGTATACGAAACACATTATTTCAAAATTAAATAAATAAATTATTATTATATTAAAAAAAATCTATAATTTTCTTTGAAACGGTTTTTATAAAAGCCAAATTCTAATTTTCTTTAATGGTAAATATAGCAATATTTTTTATCGAAGCCTAACTTTACGAAGCTACAATAATTCAAAAATAAAATGAAAATAATAATTATATAAAAACGTACATATGTATACGGAAAACATTATTTACAACATTATAAATCATTGATTACCACTTAAAAAAAAACAAACATGTTATATCTTTTAGAAAAAAGCTTATTCTAAAAGCCAATTTAAAATTTGTAAGAAAAGTAAATATGGAATTCCGTAATTTAGTAAGAAATTGAAAGAATTAAATATTTGCAGCTAATTAAAATTTCAAAAGATGTCAGATTATAACTCTTTAAAAAAAAGTCACACAAGAACATTGAAATCATTATTTCTTTACGAAGTCCGCAAAAGAAAAGGATATTTAGATTATAGAAATATATCTTTCTATTTTTTAAAAATATGTATAGCCTTTTTTTAGTTAAGCTTATATTGAATAAGTACCACTTAAATAGTTATAAGTTCGTCGGATCAGGGACGCTCCGAATTTAAGAGGGGGAGGAGTTAAGTTATGATGCCTATTGCACATCTCTGCTAAGTCAACAATATGCCTAGCTTCTCTACGTAGCCTCAAACAACTAGTTAGCAACCAAGTCAAATGTCAAGGTCAATTGATGCAGAGCAAAACAAACCAACAAATGATCATCGCTTGCCTAACAACAATCCAACTCAAATGCCCATCGCTTGCCTAACAGAGCTTGCCCAACAACAGCGCAACTAATCGCACGAAAGCACTACGTGACGCTACCATAGTAACATCATGTGCAAGCCAACAGCATAACAACCCACTGCATACGATCACAGCATAGCAACATCATATGCACGGGCTTGGTATGCAACCCAACGGTAGAACAAGTAATCGCGCGTGATTCTATCATAGCAACGGCAGGTTTAATATCCAGCCCAGCAACGCACTGCACAATGTCACTGCTTGCGCTTGCTTACCATAGCAACGTGATGGTCGTAGGCAGGCATAAAGAGAAGCGATAAAACTGATCGCGCGACGTCGCTGCTTGCACTTACCTAGCAACTTGCACTTATCATAGCATCACATGCGCTAGCAACAACAACCGAATGTGCGACCGTTTTACATATGATATCAGCAGCAGCAGAATGGCATTAGGAAAGGTATTTAAGGAGGCATTATTGCCTTTCCAGGGTAATTCAGTTTTATCAGAAGTTGCACGGTCAATTAATTAGTCGCTAAATAAAGTGTATTAAAGCAAAGTGTTGTGTTGTGTTATTTATTGTGTTATTTATTTAAGAAAAGCAAGGACCATAAGGACCTGCATAACTTACATAAATTCGTAATGATTATCTCACTTTAAAATTTGAGTTAAATAATCTAAAGTTTTTTTTTGAAACTGAGTCGAGAACTGTGCGTGTGAATGTGCGAATTTTCACCGATCAGCTGTTAGTTGCGCTACTTGGTAAAATTTACAATGGTCCATATTCAGTTTGATTTAAGCACGCTATTGGTTGTGAAGTATAAGTGTTATTGTGAAGTACTTTCAAAGTAGCCTAATAAAGACCATCTTGCATATGGATGGGAGGATTTCAAAAGCAACGAATATTGATAATGATTTTTTGCCTGGGCCTGAGGAGACAAGAAAAATATCAAACATGAATCCGAAATCGTAAAGTTTTCGTGGTGACACTGTTGAAGGTTCATCTTCCAAAAGTCTTCCAACAATACCACAAACTCTGTATCAAAGAGAGAATCGGGACAGGGAGAAGCATACATCTATATTGGGTCCCAGGGCGTATGGGAATAGATGGGAATGAAAAGGCGGATGAACTAGCTACAAAGGGCGCATCCCTTGATGCTCGCTCCGTAGACGTCCCAATTAGACTGGGCGAAATTAAGCGAAGGCGAGAGGTGCACATGATCTACCAAGCAGGAAAGGCGTGGGTTCAAGCGCGGGGCTGTAAAGTGTCGAAGATTATGTGCAGATCGTACAACCTTAGACTAACAAAGTTGCTTCTATCATTAAAAAGAGAGGACTGAAGACTCATGACAGGTATTCTGACTGGACAATGCCTTCTGGCGTCACATGCCTTTAAATTAGGCCTGGTCAATAACAGCAGATGTAGGAAGTGCGGGCTGGAGGAGGAAATGATCGAGCACATTCTGTGCTCTTGCCCTGCGCTTGCCAGGCTAAGACTCCAGCTATTAGGAGTGATACAGCTTTCAGATCTAGAACCAGCAAGTGGCCTAAATCCTAGAAATTATTTGCCAAGAGGACGGATTTATTTCATAACATAGGGCCTGGTTTTTTCAGTTTCGTCTTTAAAACAAACTTCTGGTAACACTACGTACTCATTCAGTCTATGTGAGGTCCTCGTGGACCGGCCAGTTCAACCTAACTTAACCTAACCCACCGCCATGGTAAAGAACGTTACCCAGAAACGAAAAGTATTTAACCATACCTGCAAAATTTTCTTTTCGACTTGCCCGTATTTTTCATCTATACCAGTGGTCGTGAGCTAGTGAAATAATTATTCTTGCTCACTTCACACACAGGATGCGCCCTTTTTAGCTAATTCATCCGCTTTTTCATTCCCATCTATTCCCATATGCCCTGGGACCCAATATAGATGTATGCTTCTCCCTGTCTCGATTCTCTTCAGGGACTGCTTACACTCTAACATGAATATAGATGCTGTGGTATGCGAGATTATTGCCTTAATTACTACTTGACTGTCAATATAAAAGTTAACACGATTGCAGCTGGGCTATTTTCTTCCAGGGTTTCTACTGCTTTGGTTACGGCTACTATTTCCGCTTGGAAAACGCTACAGGAATCTGGCAGCCTGTAGGATCTGTTTATTTCCGGATCAGCACAGTATACCGCAGACCCTACTCCTTCCACTACTTTGGAACCATCTGTGTACACATGTATCGCCTCGTCCGCCATTTGAGCACCCTTGCGCCAACCGTCCACCTCTATTGTGGCCTTAAGACCGCGTTCGAAGCGCAGATAGGGAATCAGGTAGTCTGTTCGTCTTGTAATTGATGACGCTATACTACTATGGCCATATGGTCGGCGCTCAAGCTGCCCGAGGCACCGAGCCTGGTTGCAGTTGTTAACGCTCTGCTTTTTGCTACCAGGTCTACAGGTGGAATGTGCAGAATGGCATACAGTGCAGCTGTCGGGGTTGCTTTCAGGGCTCCTGTAATGCTAAGTATTGATATTCTGCATACCCTCTCTAATTTTTTGAGGTAAGTTGCTTTTTGTGTGGCTTTCCACCAAACAAGAACTCCATAGTATAGGAAAGGGCTTACAATCGCTGTTAAAACCCAATGATAAAGAGAGGGCGATAAGCCCCACGTACACCCCAGCATTCATTTACATGCATAAAGTGCCATTGAAGCCTACTTCACCCTCTCCTCCACGTTGAGCTTCCATGACAGCTTACTATCTAGGATGATTCCTAGATACTTTGTACAATGTTTCTCCTGTAGAGTCACCCCTCCAAACTTAGGCCTGATCCAATTTGAGACCTTGTACCTCTTTGTAAACAAGACCATATCCGTCTTATCCGAGTTGACTTTCAACCCGACATTTGATGCCCAGGTTTGAATATCCCGAAGCGCTCGATCCATCAAAGAGCTAATCGTTGGAAAGCACTTTCAACTTATGACAATTGCAACATCATCCGCGTAAACCGTAAGTTTTACGGGTCCCTCATCAAATCGCCTGAGCAGTTGATTGATGACTAGCGTCCACAGCAGAGGTGATAGCACCCCTCCCCGCGGCGTGCCCCTGTCCACTGATTTCGTGGCCTCATACAATCCCCATTCACCCGGGAAATGTGTATCGAGAAGCACCTCGATGGATTCCTCACTATTACGTGACCATCCCCCGTTCTCTTTCTTTATTAATCCCTGGACTATATTTCCCTTTGCTAAGACTTTTCTCAACCGTGCTGTTTCGCTGGAGCACTCTATGTCCGTACAGAAGCTTTTCCATGAGATTCTCTTCGCCCTGGAAATTTCACGCTTGTAGATCCTCAGTAGATCCCTGTACTTGTCCGACAAGCTTCGCTTTGCGCCGTCTTTGCTAGCTTAAACATTTCTTTTACCTGTCTTCTTAGAAGACTCAGCTCATTGCTCCACCATGGCGGCTTTGCTTTTCCTCTGAATCTTCTTAGAGAGCAAGCTTTGTTATACGCACTCATAAGCGTCCTAGTTAGGAATTCATTGGACTCCTCCAGTTCTTCCACATTGGCAACCTCTTTGGGTTGTCCCAGTTTCCTTTCTACCTGTTTCTGGAATTTAGTTCAGTTTGTTGACCTAGGGTTCCTAAAGGTTCCTCCCTTCTCTACCCTCTTTAGGGGATGTTGAAGCTGATATACGCATGGTCGGAGAAGGATGATCTATCAAGAACCATCCAATCATACCTTGATATATCACGTTCGGAGCTCAGTGAATATCCAAAATATTGCTGGATGTTGGACCAATGTATGTAGGGAACATTTCCCCTGTTGGCTATCTGCAAATTGGTTTGCAGGATGTACCAAAATAGAGATTCGCCTCTCTCGTTCGTATCTGATCCTCCCCACGCATTGTGGTGCGCATTTGCATCCGCGCTTATGACCAACCACCCTTTGCGCCCTTCGTCCTGTACTAGCCTCTTGCACTCCCTCGGTGGAACCTCCGCAGCATGGGCCATGTAGCAGGATGCCAGAATAAGTGCCTGCTTATTCCTTTGCTCAACGGGCACCACTACGAGGTCCTCAGTAATGTAATTAGGCAGCATATATGAATGCAACTGTTTCCTTACAATTACTACAGCTCGCACTCGTCCTTCCGTTTGCGCATAGTAAACGCCAAAGCCGCGCGCGCTAAGTCCAGAAACCTTTCCTCCCGATGAGGGCCATGGCTCCTGGATCAGCGCCACGTCGAACGAACCCTCCTCAAGGGTTAGGAGGAGTTCGCTCGACGCCACTTTACTGTGTTGGAGATTTATCTATAGGACTCGCAGCTCCATTGGGCTGTTTGTCCCCCTCCAGCACATTCGTCGTCCTCCCCTTGCCCTTTTGGTTTAGAGTGTTCGAAGCCCCCTTCAGCCTCTTGTAACTGTTGTGCCGGGTGTTCATCTGTGCGACTCACAGCACTATCTGACTATTGGTCCTCTTCTAACACCTTCGTGGTGACGTTGGCTACCTCCACCTGTCTTATTTCCCTTAGGCTTTTGAGATCCTTTTCCACTTCGCCCACTTCCAGCGTGTTAGGATTTTTATCCCCGGGACTTCTTTTCCTGAATCGCATATAAATTTTGCCTGTACCAAAGGAAATTTTTCCAAGCTGCGTGTAAAATATATCCTCCGCCTGCTTGTTTATTTGGAAGATGTAGAATTGACCTTCCTCCGTAGGCCGAGATACAGTAAGTACCTTCCAATCCTGTGTCGGTATGTTCGGATTCTGATTCTGCAGAAGTCGCAGTGTATCCTCCGACTTCATCACGTATGGTATCCATACCTTAACTTTTGGTACCGTGGGGATTTGCGCTTTATCCACCACTTCAAACCCGCGCGTTCGTGCCTTGCCTTCGGAGGTTTGGAACCACTTCCTCCAGCCACCGCAAGCTCGGATGTTGTCGCACGCTATCATCTTCAACCATTATACCATCCCCCCGAATCAAAGGTTGGAAGGAGCTTACTTGTTAGTTCCCGCATCATCTTAAGCATTAAGCTAATAAATTCCCTTTCTACAGATCTGCACCTATCAGTAGTCATCTGTCCGAAAGGACTGATACGATCAACCAGCACCACAGTCAGTGACTGCTTTGCCACATCACTCATCTTCTCGGGAAAAGCCGGAGTCTTAGTGTTAACTCCCTTTGGCACCTCCGAGAAAGCCGGAGTATTAGCTTTAACTCCCTTTAGCACCTCCGAGAAAGCCGGAGTCTTTGCGTTATCTCCCTTTGGCTTATCTCCTACTTCCGCAGTTGGAACTTCCCTCTGACTCGCAGCTTTCGAGGTAGTTGCTACCTCGCTATTGGGGCCCATCTGTCTTACAGCTTTGGGCTTACTTGTCTTGTCTATGCGACTGCCCTGCCTCGCGGCTCTGGGACTGGGTCCTTTCTGCCTCTTGAAAGCAGGCTTGTCGCCTTCCGCCGAACGTTGCCTCTTCATTCTGCTATTCAGCGCTTCTTCCTCCTCGTACCGGTTGCAGAACCGAGGGTTTCTCAGCAGCAAACCTTTTGAACTGCCTTCGACCTATTTCTACCGCCTCATGGGCCCATTCCAAGCGCTCGATCTCCACTTCTGTTGGGTCGACCACTGCTCCCAGGCGTTGCACAATTCTTAGTGCTGCACGGTACTGCGAGAGAGCTCTTTTACTTCCTCTGCTCCGTACCCTTCTCCACTCTTCTACTCCGTTTTCATTTGTGTGCTTTTCCAACACGGAGTTCATTGAATCAGCACTACTCTCGCTCCCCGAGTCCGAATCATCGCTTAATGCGTATTCGTCGTCCTTGGCTTGCGACTCAGTCCTCCTCTTATCATTCTCCTTATTACAATTTGGTAATGAGTCGTTCATCTTGGTCGTACGACCACCTGCCCGACAAGGCGGGCTCAGCGGTCCAGTATTATATACGGGGGAAAGAACCGTCAGCCACAGCAGCGCCCCTTACTGTGGTAAGGCCATCAATACTTCCCGAGGTGGCCCGGTATCGGGAAGGCTCCGTTCGAATACAGCCGAATTTATGCCCTGGCTGCAAATCGACCAATAGGCACGGTCCGCATAACACCCTGGATTAGGGGGGTTGACAGTTCTTGGTCACCGACATCCCTGCCGCCCTCCTATAAGACGAAACGGCGTAGATGCGAGTCTGGCGCTATGGAGATCGGCTAAGCCCTCTCACCAACGACAAGTGCCTACCCTAGTGAGGGGTCTGTATGTTAAAAATGGAGATAAAAATCGTCCGCCACAAGAGCGCCCATAACTGTGTTAAGGTCGTCATTACTTCCCGAGAAGGCTCCGTTCAAATAAAAGCGGAAATACCCCTGGCTTCAAATCATCCAAATCATCCCTGGATTAGAAGGTTGGCAGCTTTTGGTCACCAACATTCCGCCAGGCGCTATGGAGTTCAGCTAAGCCCTCACACCATCGACAAGGTGCTTGCTATAGTGAGGTAGTGAAGTTGTAACCAAGCCGTTCAATGCCATATATATTTTTCTAAAACTTGTATGGCTTCTTTGAATTACATCAGGATCCCTATCCTGTTCTACATCGAATCTAAAAGCATTTTTGAATAATAGTAACTCAAAAATGCTAAATCGAACAAATAACATGGTGAACTAGTCACCACAACACGATAGCTTATTAGATTAACCATTTGCTACCAATGCCATAGTTCCACATATTTATATTGATCGTTTGAATCAAAATCACTGTCGGTTCGTGTTAAATGGGGTTACGCTGAAATGACAGATGAACGATACTGCTCCAGCTTTTCAAAGTTTTTTCTTCCTAAACAAATTTTAAAAGCAGCAAATATTCCAAACATCTTTTGATATTTGCCCCTATTTCAAGCGATTTGTTGAGTTTTGAAAGAAATCATTTATTTATTGGTGAACTGCTGGGCTAGGCTCAGCTATGTACTTCAACCAAAAACATACTCCTTAGCTACGGTATGGTTATCACTAAGGCATTATGCTATGGCATCGATAACAGAATACATTGATTTCCATAAAGTTGATTGCATCAACTGTTTCATACCGAGTTTTCAAGGGCCATAAAGTACTTTTTCCGCAAATTTTCTTTTTATCTCATGTTCTATTCGATTAAAGAGGGAACTTTAAAGCTAAGAATAAAGTTTCATCACACAACCCTAAGGCATTTGCATGTCTCACCCCTTCATTGAATACAATCAAAATATTTTTTTTAAATCGCAATTATAAACATTTATTTGAAGATAACACAAAAAAAAACATATCGCCATTTCGACTGCTGATTGGAATATCACCATATGTCAACTGCCGTTTCGAAAAAGCTCTATCTTAGAATAATTTCTATATGTTTGACGTGAGCTGAAAATGTATGAAAGAAGTTCTGAAATGGGGCGTTCAGCCGAGTTGGGGTGATTTTCCACTCAGTAGTCGATTTATAACAAACACCCTGAAATTAAGACCGAATAGCTTTATTTAAAAACTCTTTAACTTCATTATTAGTTACACATGTAAAAACAGTCACTTCATCGGTGTTCTGACGATGAAGATAATGTGATGCCACCGCATAAAGTTCTCCATTCATAACGCCTGGTGTTCCTTGATCTACAAGGCACCCACCCGTTTCAATAGGAATAGCAAAAACCATTGCTTGCGTTATAGGAATTCTTGGGACTCTATAACACGTCTCAATATGTCTATGCCCCAATATAGCCCAGAGATTAAATTGGATTGGTATCGAAATCTCGTCATTTTCTGCATATTTCCAATCAAGTTGTCTAACTCGCATTCCTATGCCCCTTGGACGTGTGCATAAGTCTATTGTTTCTACTGTTGGACCCTTGTTAATCAATCCATCCAATTTCATGACAGCAATATTCAAGTGTTTTAAATCTGAATTATACCCAGGCGGAGAATCTATATTCCTCACACCGCGAATTTGTCCATTTTCCCATTTATCATGTAAATTCGTTACACCAGCTGCAACACTGAATAAGTTCTTTTGATAACCTACCACACAATCTGCTGCTGTAACAACCTTCAGCAAAGTGACTAATGAGCCAATGCAATGATTAATTTCGTTATAACGTATTAATATAATATATGGAGTTCCCTCTACGTTCCCATCACTGCTACTACTGCTACCTATCATACGATATTCCGAGTTCGTGAAAGTCGAAATGTAGCCAAGTATGACAAACAAGAGCGTAAAATAATTACGTATACACATTTTGGACTATTTCCACCGTTTTTTAAGTATAAACTACACCGAGATCAATTTTGTGGGCGGTATTTATACGTAATTGGGTCGTGTGAATAAAAAATAAGCAAAAACTTTTCCATCTAGATTCCAGGAATTTGAACAATAAAAACACTTCCTCATTTTAATTAAAGCTATTGATAGAAAGGCAATTTTTACTTTTTTTTCATTCATCCCATTTAATATTGAGTAAATTTTTGGTTAGAAGAGCCTAATTAAAATTTCAATGGCCTTAATGATGAAAAATACAAAATATTTGTACAGCTTTTTAAAATGAGATTTCTATAGAAATTTCTTATTATATTAGCTTTATAGTTTTATGAAAAGAACAAAGCGTTTGTTTCCTAACTGCTGATATGTTCCATGGTATACCGTCACATGACCAGAGCTGGAAGCAGTGCAATAAATTTTGAGTAACAACACTGCTCGAACTTAAACGGTATGACATAAGCAAGATCTTGTTCAAAGTATTAATGAGACCTTAATTTGTAATGGATTCAGCATCTTTCCATCTTTCTTATGTTTGTACAATTAATGTGTTTTAGACGGCTTCTATAGGAATTTTGAAAATGAGTTTACGTCGCTTCAAATAAAACACCCTTGTCACTGTAGACTTTTTGATGTTTTTAAAAGAGAATGCGGCCACCGTGGTGTGATGGTAGCGTGCTCCGCCTACCACACCGTATGCCATGCGTTCATACCCCTGGGCAAAGCTACATCAAAATTTTAGAATAGATTTTTCAATTAGAAGAAACATTTTCTCAGCGGGGTCGCCCCTCGGCAGTGTTTGGCAAGCGCTCCGGGTGTACTGCTGCCACGAAAAGCTCTTGCAGATGCCGTTCGGAGTCGGCATAAAACATGTAGGTCCCATCCGGCCAATTTGTAGGGAAAATCAAGAGGAGCACGACGCAAATTTGAAGAGCAGCTCGGCCTTAGATCTCTTCGGAGGTTATCGCGCCTTACATTTATTTATTTTAAAAGAGAATGTGGGGTCCCAACGACGTTTTGGAAGCTAAATATTGTATTCGGAAAACTTATTAAAAACGCGCATTACGTCATTTTGCTTGTGGGATATTTTTTGACATTTTTTTTCACTCAACCCATTTAACCTTGAGTAAATGTTTGGTTAGAAGTGCCTAATTAAAATTTTAATTCCCTTAATGATGAAAAATACAAAATATTTGTACAGATTTTTAAAATGAGATTTCTATAGAAATTTCTTATTATATTAGCTTTATAGTTTTAGAAAAGACAGACTTATAGTACTGGAAGTGTTGGAAAAATTTTAAAATATTCGGGAGTGAATAAATTGTTTTTAATTGGATTAACGGAGTTTTCTGAAGAGAACTATAATAATTTATCTGTTTTATGGAAATTGTTACGATTGAAAGATTTTGATGGATCAATTGCAGCTGATCAAAAATTAACAAATATTTTAGTTGGATTAATGCCGCATATTAGCAGCTATCCATGCACGTGGTGTATTGCACCCAAGGATGAATTAGATCGTGTCGGAGAACTCCGAACTATCGGAAGTTGCATGTCAAACTTCGAAGCTTGGAAAAGTAGTGGTGCCAAAAAATAAAATTGCAAAAATTTTATATTGTCACATCCCATTGATTTCAGACAACAATGATAATTATAATTGATTTAATGCACCTCCAGAATTACATTTGCTGATAGTGTTGTAAACTACTATTTGAAAATAGATTAAAAAACGTCAAGATATTGCTGAACTGTGGAGATATAATGTATGGAAATTCAGGCTTTTCCGGAAACCCTTGCAAAGTTTTGCTTTAAAAAAGTTGATATTCTACGTCAGCTTTGTGAACAAGCGAACAATTTTAGCTGCATGAAATATGTCAAATGTTTTGCAGATTTCAATAATGTTGTTGACTCTTGTTTTTCGATTGAAAGAAAAACTACCTACAGCCAAAACATTTCTATATTTCGAGCCACCTACAAAGATCTAGGTATCAATGTGACCCCAAAAGTTCACGCCGTTTTTTCCACGTCGAAGATTTTTGTAAAAGACATAACAAAGGTTTCGGGTTTTCCTCGGAACAAGCTGTCGAATCTGCTCATGCTGACTTCTAAAAAATTTGGAAGAAACACAATGTTCAGAAAACTAACGATAGGTATTCTGAAAATTTGTTAAAGGTCGTTTGTGAATATAATAGCAGACATCTGTAACGTTATCTATTGCCTACGAAATGATGTAAAATATTTTCAATAACGATACAATATATATTACCTTTATAAAAATAATATTTAAACAATGTATGTATATATCTCCATATTTAAACTAAAAATTGTTTTTTATGTACTTTTTCACATTTATATCATGATATGTAATCACAATCGATGGAAATTTAAAAAAAATAAATATTTTCTGCTGGATTATAAAAAAATTTAGCTTTAAAAAAGCTGAGCAGAGCTCACAGAGTATATTAATTTTGTTCGCATAACGGTACCCCGTAACGGCATAAACTAATAGAGATAGATATAGACTTCTATATACCAAAATAAACTGGGCGAAAAACAAATCCATTTAGCCATGTCCGTCCGTCCGTCTGTCCGTTACACGATACCTTGAGTAAAGTTTAAGGTATCTCGATGAAATTTGGTATGTACGTTCCTGGGCGCCTATGTTAGATCCCTATTTAAAATGAACGAAATCAGACTATAACCACGCCCACTTTTTTGATATCGAAATTTTCGAAAAACGGAAAAAGTACGATAATTCATTACCAAAGACAGATAAAGCGATGAAACTTGGTAGGTGGGTTGACTTTATGACGCAGAATAGAAAATTAGTAAAATTTTGGACAATGGGTGTGGCACCGCCCACTTCTAAAAGAAGGTAATTTAAAAGGTGTATTGTGGCCGTCGTTGAAGATATCATGATGAAATTTGGCAGGAACGTTACTCCTATTACTTATTTGCGCTAAATAAAAACCAGCAAAATTGGATGACGAACACGCCCCTTTTAAAAGAAAATTTTTAAGGCAAATTTTAACAAAAAATTTAATATCTTTACAGTATAAAAGTAAATTATGTCAAAATTCAAATCCAGTAATGATATGGTGCAACAAATACAAAAATAAAAGAAATTTTCAAAATAGGCGTGGCTCTGCCCTATATCATTTAATTTGTCTAGAATACTTTCAATGTTATAAGTCGAACAAAAATTTATCAATCCTTGTGAAATTTGGTAGGGGCATAGATTCTATAATGATAACTGTTTTCCACCCAGTTTTTATACACAGTCCACCGTCTGTCCTACCGCTGGACCCTTAACACGATAACTTGAGCAAAAATCTATATATCCTTAGCAAACTTAGTTACACGTACTTATTTGAACTCACTTTATCTTGGTAATAAAAATGGGCAAAATCCGACTATAAACACGCCAACTTTTTCGATATCGAAAATTTCGAAAAATTTAAAAAATGCCATAATTCTATACCAAATACGAAAAAACGGATGAAACATGGTAATTGGATTGGTTTATTGACTCGAAATATAACTTTAGAAAAAACTTTGTAAAATGGTTGTGACACCTACCACATCAAGTAGAAGAAAATGAAAAACTTCTGCAGTGCGAAATAAAAAACCCTTGAAATCTTGGCAGGTATTACATATATAAATAAATTAGCCGTATCAACAGATGATGTTCTTGGTCACCCTGGTCCACATTTTGTCGATATTGGAAAACGCCTTCACATATACAACTACCACCACTCCCTTTTAAAATACTCTTTAATACCTTCCATTTGATACACATGTCATACAAACACATTCCAGGGTTACCAGGTTCATTTTCGTACATGGCGATTTTCCCTTATTTTGTCTACAAAGCTATCAGCTGAGTATGTAATGTTCGGTTACACCCGAACTTAGCCTTTCTTACTTGTTTAACCTAAGAAAAAACGGCCGATCGGATGATTTTCATTTAAGCTTTTATATCATCTAAAATCCTTCAGAAATCATGTACCATAGCCAGATTGCGGGCATTTTACTTTTTATTATCGGCTAGTCTCAAACCTACCGTGGTTTATTTTGCTTGTTGGGTATTTATTGGCATTTTTTTTCACTCAACCCATTTAACCTTGAGTAAATTTTTGGTTAGAAGTGCCTAATTAAAATTTTAATCCCTTAATGTTGAAAAATACAAAATATTTGTACAGCTTTTTAAAATGAGATTTCTATAGAAATTTCTTATTATATTAGCTTTATAGTTTTATGAAAAGAACAAAGCGTTTGTTTCCAAACTGGTAATGTGTTCCATCGTATACCGTCACATGACCAGAGCTGGAAGCAATACAATAAATTTTGAGTAACAACACTGCTCGAACTTAAGCGATATGACATAATCAAGATCTTGTTCAATGTATTAATGTGACCTTAATTTGTAATGGATTTAAGCATATTTCCATGTTTCTTATGTTTGTAAAATTAATGTGCTTTAGACGGCTTCTATAGCGATTTTGTAAATGAGTTTATGTCGCTTCAGGTAAAACAACCTTGTTGCTGTACACTTTTTGATGTTTTCACAAAAGAATGTGGGGTCCCAACCACGGTGAAAGTAAGTATATTGGCCCAGATTAATTATATTCGTGTCGGGTTCAAGACAATTTTTATATGCAGAAGCGTATAGGAACTTTGATTGAATAACGGTTGTAGATAATGACATGAAGGAATCGAGAAAGATAGAGACTTATATCAAAATTTGTGAAATTCTATACATAAGCTAATTTTTGCTCGGAATGGATTGGTATTCAAATTGGGCGAAATCGAGCGATAACATAGCTGCCTTATGTGATATCGAAAGTTTCCGCAAATTTGGAAAACGGACACATTGCATTTAAAAATACTCTAAAAGTGGTATAACTGGGCGAGTATATTAACTTTATGACTAAATCGTGAAAATTTAGTAAAAGGTAAAAGGAACATGGGCGGAGTACCGCAGATATTTAGTAGCGATTTCCTCCTCCCCAGCTTGCGACGCCATCGCCCTTTCCTTATCATCCTTACTTTGTTTTAAAGTTTTTGAATTCATCTTGGTCGTACGACCAATGCGTCAAACCGTAATTACCCACTGGCTTCAAATCATCCAATAGGCACGGTCCGCATAACACCCTGGATTAGGAAGTTGGCAGTTCTTAGTCACACATGACATCCCGTGGTCCCCTATAAGGCGAAACAGCGTAGATACAGGTCGACGACACCAACTTTTTAATGAAAATAAGAGTGAAATTATTGTGAATGAATTACCATCAAGAGTAATCTATTGTGAATCTTGTTATTAACTTCCTTTTCTTATACCCATTAAAAACATTTTTTTTTCTTTCTTCCGGTGTAGCTCATACTTACTTGACGTGTTTTTTCTTTCGTTTGCTAATATTAATCTTTGTAATTACAATAGGTTATGGGCCTTTGTCGCGCAAAATAATTTTATATTAGTAGAAAACCAATGTATACTCGCGAATAAGCAAATAATAGCGTGCATACAGTAAAAGATTGGTTCGGCTAAACTCGATAAAATGTCAAGCACTAGTTAAATTACCTTCCCGTTCGAGAAACTGCGAGGGCGTGAGAACTTCGACACCTGGAAGAAGCATGCTAAGTCATAACTGGTATTGAGAAACTCCTGGAAGAAAATTGAACAAGGATTATGGAAAAATCGCACGGAAAAGGAAATCGACTCAGATGAACGCGCAATGGCAGAAATCACCCTCATGATTGACCCAATAACTTTGCGCACACTCGGGCGCGTAGATTCGGGCGCGAGTGCACATATGGTAACGAAAGCAAAAATATTGTTTTAATAGCGAAATGTTGAAAATAAAAGCGTGACTGTAGCAATAATAATAAAATCTCTGTTAAGAGTATTGGCGACGTGAAAATTATGTTAACGACGGGAATAGAAAGCGACCGTGAAAGACGTAGAAGAAGTGCCAGACTTATGTGCTAATTTATTGTCGGTAAGGCAAATGACGAAAAATGGAAACAAAGTAGTGTTCGAAAAGGAAATATGTGAAATATGCAACAAAAACAACGATCTCATTGCCACATCAAGCTTAACAAATGATTTGTATAAATTAAATACTGAAGAAGATCAAGGTGATGAAACTGCTATGGCTGCATGTAATTCTTTTGGCCTAGGCATCGCCGATTAGAGCAATTTTGCAAGGCAAGCATGGAAGCAATTAAAACATCAAACAATCGGTGTGAAATTTGACAGCATTGACACAGCATGTGTTGTTTGTGCAATGGGCAAACAAGTCCGTGCCCCGTTCGCAAACGTAGGCACACATGCAATAAATTTGCTCGATCTTATCCATGCTGACATCATGGGCCCTATAAACGTGAAATCTATTGGTGGTGCAAAATTTTTATTAGTGTTCATTGACGACTATTCAAGAAAAACATTTGCTGTGCCAATTAAACATAAGTCTGAAGCATTTCAAGAGTTTGTTAATTCAAAAACCTGGTAAGAAAATCAATGCGAACGTAAAATTAAAACTTTTCGAACAGACAACGGCACAGAATTTACCAGTGCCAAATTTGAAAGTTTTCTAGAAAAACATGGTATTCTTCATTAGAAAACATGCCCGTATACACCTCAACAGAACGCATGAATCGTTCCATAATGGACAGGGTGCGGTATATTTTATTGGAATCTAATCTGAACAAAAATGTTTGGGCTGAAGCAGCCATGACTGCTATCTATTTAATGAATTTGCTTCCATGCAGAAATAACGTCAAATATCCACAAGAAATATGGTCAGGTAAGAAACCAAATATAAATCATCTTCGCGTATTTGAATGTAAAGCTCTCGCCCATGTGCCAAAAGAGAAAGGAACGAAGCTAAGTTACAGATCGGTGGAATGTATTTTTCTTGGATATAGCAAGGAAAGCAGGGCATATCGCTTATATGATACAAAAAGAAACAAGTAAGGAAGGCTAAGTTCGGGTGTAACCGAACATTACATACTCAGCTGAGAGCTGAGTTGCGTTGGTTTCGTAGGTTTCGTAGATGGCTCATAAGTGGTTTTTAGTTCCATATCACATACGTTTGGAAAACATCGACCAAATTGGAGACCAGGTGTGACGTTTTTTGGAACGATTTTCCTTCATCCTTAGGTATCATATGACCAGGGGTGACCCTGTAATGTGTTTTTTACGATATAAGTATCAATGAAAGGTGTTAATGAGTATTGAAAGGGAGTGGGCCTTAGTTCTATAGGTGGACGCCTTTCTAGATATCGACAAAATGTGGACCAGGGTGACCCAGTGCATCATCTGTCGGGTACCGCTAATTTATTTATATATGTAATACCACGAACAGTATTCCTGCCTGACTCAAGGCTTTTGATTTCGCCCCTGCCGAACTTTTTCATTTTCTTCTTCTTAATATGGTGTAGGGTGTCACACCGATTTTACAGAGTTTTTTCTAAAGTTATATTTGCGTCCAAAAAACCAATACAATCACCATGTTTCGTCCCTTTTTCGTATTTGGTATCGAATTGTGGCATTTTTTTTATTTATCGAAATTTTCGATCTCGAAAAAAGTGGGCGGGATTATATTCGGATTTCGCCCATTTTTAATACCAAGATAACTTAAGTACAGTAAGTGTGCGTGAACTAGATTTAGTAACGATATATCGATTTTTGCTCAAGTTATCGTGTTAAAGGCCGAGCGGAAGGACAGACGGCCGACTGGGTATAAAAACTGGGTGTGGCTTTCACTGGTTTCCCAGTTTTTCACACGAAAACACCGTTATCTGTCATATGAAGCTGTGGCCTTAAAAATTTCACAAGTGATGTTAAATTCTGTATCGACTTTTTCACATTAAAAGTAGTCTAGATCAAACTAACATGAAAAAGGCGTGTGAGCGCAGCGCACATTTTGAAATGTCTTGCTAGTTTGTCTTTGTTGCATCATATCATTACTGGAGTTGCAATAGTGACATAAGTTACTCGACAGATAGGCTGGGATACGGATGACCGTATAACATTTGTTTGATTGGGGCACACAATCGGGGCCCGGGTGTGCCCACTATGCGCTTAAAGCGTTAACCATGTATGAAAACATCTTTATTTAGAAGAGCATTTTTTAATGTTTTATTGTAATACTTGGGATACATTTAACATGCGTGACATCAGGCTACGGACAAACGGCGACAGCTGTTTCGATTATACCTTGTAAATCTCTTCAAAGCCCTTTTCTCCCGGGACGTCGGGAGTCCTGAACTCCACGCCCACCCCTACGATAGTTGAAATGGTTGTAAACGCATTCCCCCAGCTACGTCATGATGCCTGTTGTGAAGTCTCTTTCCCAATTGCCTCTTCTTTTTGCATATTTTAATCTTTTACACATTGCATACTTCGTATGCAATTATGTGTTAAGCTATGCTTGGTACGCGGTACGCTGAATGCGTTTACAACCATTTTCAACTACTCGTAGGGGTGCGAGTTCGACCTCCCCACTCACGGGAACGAGAAGGAAAGGCTTTGAAGAGATTTACAAGGTATAATCGAAACAGCTGTAGCCTTGTCCGTCCTGATGTCACGTGTGTTTAAATTTTCCAAAATTATTAATAACATTTTTGTGTTAAAATACAAATTTTTTTTTAAAGTAGGCGTGTTCGTCATCCGATTTTGCTAAATTTTATTTAGCACACATATAGGAATAGGAGTAAGGTTCCTGCCAATTTCATCATGATATCTTCAACGACTGTCAAATTCAGCTTGCAAAACTTTCAAATTACATTTTTTCAAAAGTGGACGGTGCCACGCCCCATTGTTCAAATTTTAATAATTTTTTATTTTGCGTCATAATGTCAACCAATCTACCAAGTTTCATCGCTTTAACCGTCTTTGGGTAATGAATTATAGCACTTTTTCGAAGTTTTCGATATCGAAAAGTGGGCGTGGTTATAGTTCATTTAAATAGCGATCTGAGATGAGTGCTCCGGAACCTACATACCAAAATTTTCATTAAGATACTTCAAAATTTACTCAAGTTATCGTGTTAACGGACAGACGGACGGACGGACGGCATGGCTAGATGAATTTCTTTTTCCCCCAAATCATTTTGATATATAGTAATCTATATCTATCTCGATTAGTTTATGCCGTTACGGGTTACCGTTATACGAACAAAATTGATAAACTCTATCAGCTATGCTCAGCTGAGTATAATAAGTCATCTGCATTGCAGAAACCATTCGGAGTGGGCGTAATACATGTGGGTCTCGTTCCGCCAATTTGAAGGAAAAACTAAGAGGAGCACGACGCTAATTTGAAGAGAAGCTCGGCCGTAAGTTCCTTCGGAGGTTAGCGCACCATTATTTTATTAATTTGATTTATGTATTGTGGGAGTATACCTGAAAACAACCCCGACGGTTTCACTGAATGCCATTCTGCATATTCCATCTATCAACCTACGTGGAAATCAATTACAGGACAAAAAGGCTACCTGATTGCATATCTGCGCTTCGAAGGAGCTCTTACAGCCAATAGTAGAAGTGGATAGTTAGCGCAAGTGTGCCCAAATGGCGAAGGAACCATCGGGGTACACGTGCATCGCCACGTGTATACCCGATGGTTCCAAGGTATCGGAAGAAGTTGGACCTGCAGTGCACTTTGCTGATACGGAATTAAATAGATCCTACAAGCTGTCCGATCACTGTAGCATTTTTCAGGCGGAAGTAGTAGGCCAAACCAAAGTAGTCGAAAATAAAAGAAAATGGACTTAAACTGCAAGCCGCATCTACTTTTATATTGACAACCAAGCAGAAGTAAGAGTGTAATCAATCCATGGAAAAGATCGGGATAGGGAGAAGGATACATCTATATTGGGTCCCAGGGCGTATGGTGAAAATATTCGAAAGAAAAACGATGAACTAGCAAAAATGGTGCATCGCCCTAAGCTTACTCCGTACACGTTCCGTTCAGACTGGCCGAGATTAAGAGAAGACGAGAGTTGCACATGATCCACCAAGGGCTGTAGACTTATGACGAGTATTCTGATTAGACACTTCCTTCTGGCGTAAGTGCAATTATTAGATGTGATACAGCAGTCGGATCTAGGGGAAGCAAGTGGCATAGGTCCTAGAAAGCGTCTAGTATGTGCAAAGAGGAGGAAGTTATTTTATAATATAGGTCCTGCTTTTACATATGATTTTCAGCTTGGTTGGTAACAAACTTCTGTCAATACTACGAACTCATTCAGTCTATGTGAGGTTCTCACGGACCGGCCAGTTCAAGTAACCTAACCTATTTATATGGCTTTTATAGCTTGTGATTTATACGTCAGCTTTATGGGCACATCACTTATGCATTTATTTTCGGTTTATTAATTTTTATCTGTAAACGTATATTTCAGAATTATGTGGTTGGATTGCGTTTGTAGTTGCTTGTAATCAGTGTAATTGAAAAAAAAATAAAAATTGTTGTAATTATTGATTTTGCTATACCACGCTTGACACGTTCCGTTTTGGCTTTGCTTATTTCCGCTGCTCTTGTGTATAACGCAAACAAAAAAAATTTAATTTTTATACCTTTCATGAAAATGAAATGGTATATTAATTTCGTCACGAAACCGAAAATTGTAAGTCCTTAAAGGAAAATAGATAGACCCACCGTTAAGTATACCGAAATAATCAGGTTGAAGAGCTGAGTTGATTTAGCCATGTCCGTCTGTCCGTCTGTCCGTCTGTCTGTTTGTATGCAAACTAGTCCCTCAATTTTTGAGATATCTTGATAAAATTTGGTGAGCGGGTGTATTTGGGTGTCCGATTAGACATTTGTCGGAACCGACCGGATCGGACCACTATAGCATATATCCTCCATACAACCGATTTTTCAGAAAAAGAGGATTTTTGTAATATCTTACCCAATTTAACAGATTGAAGCTTCAAACTTCACCATATACTTTCGTATATTGCACATATTGTTGCCTGAAAAAATTGATGAGATCGGTCTGTATATATAGTATATATCCCCCACAACCGATTGTTCAGATAAGGAACTTTCGTAATTACTGCCCCATTTTAAGAGCTAGAGGCTTCAAATTTCAACGAATGCTTAGGTATATAGCATATATTGTTGTCTGAAAAAATCATAAAGATCGGTGGTATATATAGTATATATATGGTGGTATATATAGTATATATATATAGTATATATATATATATATTTTGGCAAATTTTAGCCCCATTTTAACAGCTAGAAGCTTCAAATTTCACCGAATACCTACGTATATAGCATATATTGTTGTCTGAAAAAATCATAGAGATCGGTTGTATATATAATATATATCTCATACAACCGATTGTTCAGATAAGAAACTTTTCGCAATTTCTACCCCATTTTAACAGCTATAAGCTTCAAATTTCACCGATTGCTTACGTATATCGCATATATTGTTGTCTGAAAAAATCATAGAGATCGGTTGTATATATAGTATATATCTCATACAACCGATTGTTCAGATAAGAAACTTTCGCAATTTCTACCCCATTTTAACAGCTGTAAGCTTCAAATTTCACCGATTGCTTACGTATATAGCATATATTGTTGTCTGAAAAATCATAGAGATCGGTTGTATATATAGTATATATCTCATACAACCGATTGTTCAGATAAGAAACTTTTCGCAATTTCTACCCCATTTTAACAGCTAGAAGCTATCAAATTTCACCAAATGCTTACTTGTATATAGCTTATATTGTTGTGCTGAAAAAATCATCTGAGATCAGTGGTAGATATATAGTATATATCTCATACAACCGTTTGTTCAGTTAAGAAACTTTGCGCAATTTCTGCCCCTTTTACAGCTGAGACGCTTCAAATGTCACACATATGCTTACATATATAGCATACATTGTTGTCCTGAAAAAATATATGAGAGATCGGTGGTATATATATTATATACTTCATACAAACTGTCATTTTTGCCCCTTTTTTTACGGCTAGAAGCTTCA